>MCFE01000008.1:0-266172 GCA_002104905.1 Basidiobolus meristosporus CBS 931.73
CACTGTATGCAGATGAAACGTTTTGTTTGGGATAACCACAACTTACCCTTGTTTTGTGATATAAAAAGCGAAGATCATACACCCAAAAGCTACACTCACTGTACTGCCACTGCCATCAGCTACAATAATGAAGAATCTTGTCTACTTGGTACTAGGAGTTGTTGGTTTGCAACTAGTTGCCGGAGCACCTGAACCAATTTTCTTTGGCCATGGAGGAGGAGCTGGTGGTGGTGGAGGTGACGGAGGTGGTGATGGCGGTAGCGGCGGCGGCGGCGGTGGTGGCGGCGGTGCCGGCGGCGGTGGCGGTAACAATGGGCAAACAATTGTTGTAGTCGGAGGCAAAGGTGGTGGTGGTGGTGGAAGCTGGGGCGGCGGTGGTGGAAGCTGGGGAGGTGGTGGTGGAAGCTGGGGAGGTGGTGGTGCTGGAAGCTGGGGCGGCGGTGGTGGTGGTGGTGCTGGAAGCTGGGGCGGCGGTGGTGGTGGTGGTGGTGCTGGAAGCTGGGGCGGTGGTGGCGCTGGAAGTTGGGGCGGCGGTGGTGGTGGTCGTGGTCGTGGACGCTGGGGTGATGGTGGACGCTGGATTGGAGGCAGCTATAGCGGTGGTGGCTCCAGTAAGAGGTGGAGTGGACGATTCAAAGCGCCTGCCCCTTGGTCTCCTTCTCCGGAGGCTAATCTCTACGAGTATGGGTCGTACAGCGGAGTCCCTGGTTCGCTTAGTTAAAATGGATCATACTGTTGAAGCCTTTTGCAATAAAATTGGAAATTTTTCCAAATTACATAATAGTCAGGTTTTGTTCAATCGTTAGGAAACCCAGAGCAATAGTATAGCAAGCCACTCATCACAAAGATGAACTAGATATTGACAACAAAATTCCGAAAGACACATATTTAGGAAACAGCTCTTTCGCTATTACTCCAAAAATAGGAATTCACCGGTGAAGTCAGGATGCCGAACAGTTTCTTATTTCATTTTGACTCGTAGTAGTACCAGATGATCAGAAGATGCTGCACCACCACGCCTACTGAATTTGACCAAGTTTAGACATTCGAGATCACCAACATAAGGAGCCCGCCCTATTCGAAGCCAATTGAATTTTATTGTGTTATTAACCTTCGAGTAGTTCCCTTGTCTAACTAAACTGGAATGGGGTAAGTTGAATTGGCGAATTGTCTGATGGAGTTGGAGTTCACACCACCTGGATTGAAGCATTATTCATTCTTCGAACTTTGTAATGATACGTAGGTCAGGGGCCTAGACCTGGTAATCGCATGAGGAGTATTGGCTAGTTGGCTACCCAATTCTTTTACCAACTTGGAAACACCCTCCATTATACTGGTGCAATATGCCATCACCAACATGTTTAATCCCTAGTCCCCAGTAGAATGCTATATTCCAACCACAGTACTTGCACAGCTAAACATGCTGCACATGAATAATGTGGTGCTCCATGCTGGTGCTACATACTAATAACGCCCGTTGACATCGCTCCAGACCATGTGGGCAAGCTCAGCTGATGATCATGTTATAAGGGCAACGGATACCACTGGAAATAAACCTCCGATAAGATGAATATTCCCAAAAGATCACGTTCTACCATATAAATATATCCAACCTGTAACTTAACACCGCTTTATTCTTTATGGAATTAACAAGCACTAAGCAAATGTCATGGTTTCCCAAGAGAGGATGAATTATGTCATAATTACCGTTAATCTTTGGAGGCCAAATCTATATTTACTTTCAAGGTTCTTGCCGATTAGATTTTCGGCTTGACATACGTTGATGCGGAAATTGCCGAAATGCCAACCTAATTTGTTCAACTAAATGTACTAGTCGGGTATGCTCTGATGACTTGGTTTTAGCTGAATGATTAGGTGAAAATCGGGAGAAATTGAAGGGAAATTCCCAAATATCCTTTGAGGAGGGCGTTGTGTGTAACGTTAGATCGAAAAAGCAGTACTCTGCCTCCCCAAGCAGCAGCTATATCGAGCACCATGGGCCCAACCGACTTCATAGTGCGGCGTAAGTATATCATTTAGGAGAATTTACCAAGCCAATCAGAGTACTTCTGGCCTTGACTCGAATGAGCATGTAGCTGACACTTCCCTAATGATGGTCAGCATTCTTTATACTTACAAATTTGCCAGGGAACACTCCTTTTATAGGAATTTCTTACATTCGCAGCACTCCACATTTGGAAACTAGCGGTGCATGTATACTTAGAATTGGATATTGTCTAAATACGATAAACGAATAAAGGTGGCTTGATCTATGGATTTTTTATTTACAAGATGCGAATTTACAGTACGTCGTGGCCTCATTTGACTATATGCGTGGTCTCAACAGCTCATTTGACTATACGGAGACTCCATTCAATTAAGCAGAAACTTGATTCCCATTCGTTCGGTTGATAATACCCCGTCAAAAGGGCGACTGATTCGCACGGCCTCTTCCGTTGTACGTTGCTTGCACTTTGAATGTTTGCACGTTGAATATGGGTTCGAGGCAGAACTGTCAGGTAGAGTCTTTACTGAGTATGACGAGGCAGATGAATCAGAATCGCTTTCGTGGTCTGGCGACCTTCTTTTGCGTGATACAGCAGACGGATGATCTAACGCTAAATGGCGGGAGATTTGGTCACTACGCGTGAAGCCTTTGTTACACCCAGGCACAGGGCAGATATGTGGATATTCACCAGAGTGGATACGGAAATGGCGTTTGTAATTGTCTCGTCGTCCAAAGGTTTTTTTACACACGGGGCATTGGAAGTGGTTCAATTTTTGGTTCCTGCTAGACTTCACCTCGCGTGAAAAATAGCTGGGGTCCATTGAACTGGATGTGTACACAAATCGAAAATTCATTCTAAAGAGGAGGAATGTGGCAGTTGTCGGTCGACCATAGCTCTTATATTCGCACCAACTGATCTAAATTTGTCTGTGCATGGAACATTCCTTCCAAGCAGATTACTCCACCAAATCCTTGGATTCAGTCACTTTGGTCGTTGACAATATAAATTGTATCAGCCAATTATTAGAAATCGTACCCAATCTAGAATACTGGCCAGACTCGAAATACGGAAGTTTATTAGGATTAATTAAGGGCGTCAACACAATTATAGTTGAACTCGATACGCATTTGATACAGCGGGATTTCGGAAGGTCTCCGTTCGGCCAAGTCCGAAATCCTCGGTCTGTGAACGATCAACGCCAAATGCGGATGTTTGTTAGAGACGCTTTGTTCAGTGGTTATTTTGGATCTAGACAGTCTGGCCAATCTGTTCAATTTAATAGGAAGTTAACATTCATAATGTGACTTTCCTTGTCTGGTTCTTTAGTATCGCTCGTTGCACAGCTGCACTCATCACGCTCCTTAGCATCGACGATGCTGGTGGAATGGTACATCACTTCATGGCGCGAGAGCTGATCGCTGCGAGTGAACGATCTATTGCAGTCCATATGGGGGCAGGTGTACAAGTTCTCACCGGTGTGCCGTCGCATGTGACGTTTGAAGTTGTCTCTTCTTCCAAAAGATTTCCCACACACTAGACATTGGGTCCTTTTGTTCTGCACGGTCATCATGAATGCGGACAAGTGAACAGCCTCATTTATATGGTCCAATTCCCCCATTGTCTAGTATCGGACACTTAGTTTCATAGCGACAGAGGCCTGATCCATTGTGACTGTGCCAAATGTCTATTGTATTGTTTACAGCGATTGGAGTCTAGATCTCACATCACATCTTCACTATTGATATAGATGCACAGAAAATCATTCAATACCATCGAGAATTGTACATGAGAGTCTATTGTGTTGTTGCAGCCACATGAACCTATATTAGAGGTTAGGTTCCATTCTTTGTGGCAAGTGTGTGGGGAACTATTTGTATGTCGAATGACCGCACTACAAACCCATAGTGGTCGGCGTCTACTGGAAAGGCTTTTTGATCTTCTCAATGTTGATGTATAAATTTTTAGATGCAAGGGCAGTATCGTAACATAATGTCCCTGAATTTTGCTCATGTTATTGGGTAGAAATGCTGATTTGGTATTCATTAAAAGAATGCGTGATTTCACTTGCTGGTTTATAGGGTAAGAATGAAGTATCTGTACTTTCGTAGATCTTACCAAGGCATTCTTTATTTTCCAGGTCGCAGTTCCATGCAGCTCCCTCTCCAAGTGTTGTTATGGGTAATAACGGCAAAGTGTCAGGATATTCCACAGCCCTAGCGTCACATTGTATGATTTTCAAGTTGGCCGTAATGCTAAAATACATATGAACCACAAATGTTGTTGCAATAGCATCTCACAATCTGCGAAATAGGTTGGACCCCGAGACCAGTTCTAAACCTTTGTTGTAAATAATTGTTTTGCCAATACCATGTGTACGTATAAATATCATTTCTATATTCAGTAAATCATTAAGTGAAAACCATACAATGTACTTGCTTTCTCACCCACTTCTAATATTTCCTAGACTTTTGCAATATATTCTGCTTGTTACTCACATGTTTGCATGTAGGGCTCAAACCAAGTATTTATACACAAATGAGATTATACAAAACAAAAGATGCAAACATGTAGAGAAAAGTCCTGAGAAGCAATGCTCCAAGCTTAGGGCTCTTTGTATGAGCTTGAATTTTCTGATAAATTACTGTACTTCATTGACATAATGAATTGGTCAATACCATAAAAACCAAAATACAATTAGCAGCTTATGACTCAGCAATAAGCTGACAAAAATATTTGATTAATATCTTATATAATGCTAAACTAAGTATTTACAACTTTACATATATACCTAGCATTCAAACTCATGTAGTAACACTTGGAGTATATAAATATTGTTGGTTTTGTAACTACACTAGAATACTCCATTTACTTAGTCATTTGGGCAGTAGCCTCTGAGTCTTGAAATAATTATCTGTAGTTTTGGTTGCTGTTAATGTGGAGAAGGTTCTCAAATTTTCATGATGTAGGTGTTATATATTTTTGTAACTACACCCAAGTATTCACCTAACTTAGTCTCTTTGATTGTTGCCTACAGGTATTAGAGAACTCAGCATATACTTTCTGTCAGGACTTAGAATATACTCTCCAGTGTAGCAGGTACCTAAAACATGAAGTTTCTCAAAGTTGTTCAAACAGCCCAATCTTTGTATATATGCTCTTGGGACCTTGCTGAGCATATGCCAAGTGAGTCTGCTTTGCCAAGGATGTACAGGAACTTAAAAACTACTGTTATATTCAATATATCATCAAGTGAAAGCACATGATCTATTTGTTCTTCAAATCACTTCCAATATCTCTAAAACTCTTACAACAACATGAGCCTGATATTTTGCCTAGTCAGTCAAATGACCAAAGGCTTTGTACACATGTACTTACAACCTTTCTAAGTATGCTATACATGTTAAACCTATCAAGACTATGTAAATATAATAGTACCACCATTGCATTCAGTCAGTAGTTCCTCATGAAAAAGAAATAATTTCAGGCCAGCAGAATTCCAACATAACATTAGCTGGATCTCAAGTTTACCAAAGCCTACAACTCTCAGTATCTCAGGTACTAGCCATCTGGTAGATAAGTCAATGTATTTCTTAAAAGGTGACTGGGCTAACCAGCATTGATACCAGACTTGGTAATCACCCACTCACCACTTACCTCAAAGATTACAGCCCAAATTTTGAAGAAGAAACACAAGCTGAACGCTAGCAAAATACCACTAGGATACCAGCACAATACTGGCAAATCATCAGAATGAATTCCAATTTAATATTTCTCACAGGGATTAAGTTAAGCCCCCTGATGCACCAATTCTTGCAGTAGTTACAAGAGTTTTGGAGATGTTGGAGGTAATTGGGAGAGCTAATACATTATGTAGCTTACACTTAATGAATCAAAGATTTCAAAAGTAGTGCTTCAGCTCCAGCAGTCTTGTCAAAACAAAAACATAGACCAACACTTTGCTTACACACTCTTGCACTCTTTCTAAATATATTCTAAGTATATTTTAAGCACTGCAGCTACACCCATATATTGACCTGACTTAGCCACCTAGTTAATCATTGCAAACTTCTGAGAATTCTGGCCAAATATCTTGTTGGGATTTGCTCAAAATGTTTTCTCCAACTCATCAGATACTCAGAGCATGAAATACCAATAAATTGTCCAATCAGCCCAAAGCTTTTGCCACATGCTCTCAGGACCTTCCTGATCATATACTACATGTTTTTCTTGCCAATAGCATATAATAGTATAAATACTGCTGTTATGTTCAATAAATATAATACTTTTACATTCTATGAGCCATAAAGTGAAATCTACACCATATGCTTGCTTTCCAGATCCCTTGATGTATCTCCAGGATGTTGTAAGAGTCTTGGAGATATTGGAAGTGATTTGGAGAACAAGTAGATTATGTGGTTTTCACTTAATGATTGATTGAATGTAAAAGTAGTATTTATACTTTTACCTGGTCTTGGCATTACAAACACATAGGATAGGTTAAGAAAGGTCCCAAGAACATGTGTGCAAGGTCTGGGGCTGTTTGGACAACTTTGAGAATTTTCATGTTCTGGGTACCTGGTATTTTGGTGAAAATATTCTAAGTAAATCCCAACAAGGAATTTTGGTCAGTATTCTCTAGGATTTGAAGGTGATGATCTAAGTGACTAAGTTAGGTGAATATTTAGGTGGAATTCCGAATTTTTACAACACTCCCACTCAGCTAAATGTTCATACTGGCTAGTCCTAATTTTGACCTAAAATATTCAAACTTGTCTCTAGCTAATGGTTTGGTAAATATGTCTGCAATCATTTCATCTGTAGGACAGTAAACTAATCTAACTAAGTCATTCTCTATAGCTTCTTGTATGAAATGATGTCTAATATCTATGTGCTTGGTTCTAGGATGAAAAGTTGGATTTCTACCTAATTGTATACATCCTTGATTATCTTGAAATAAAGTAATAGGCGTTTTTTGACATAGGCCTAAATCTGTAAAGAGCTTTCTTAACCACATTGCTTCTTTTGTAGCTTCACAGGCTGCCATATACTCTGCCTCTGTGGTGGAAAGTGCTATGGTTGGTTGCTTTCTTGAATTCCATGAAATTGCTCCTTTACAGTAAAGAACGGTGTATCCTGTGGTGGATCTTCTGTCTTCCAAATTTTGTCCCCAGTCAGCATCAGAGTATCCCACAAGATCCTGTTCTGAATCATTATAAGTGTATCTTAAGCAGATATCAGCAGTTCCTTTTAGGTATCTAAAAATCTGCTTAACTGCTGCAGTATGATCAGATCCATAGTTCTGATTATGTTGGCTGACAACTCCCACTGAATATGAGATATCTGGACATGTTCCAAGCATGATATAAATCAGACTGCCAACCATAGATTGATAAGGAAAGTCAGGGCTTTCAGATGGCACCAAGCTCTCTTGATTTGGTTGAGTTTTGACCAAGTCAAGGTTTGTCTCCATTGGGGTAGCTGCCGGTTTACAGTCTTCCATTTTGTACTTCTTTAGTATATCTTGAATATACTTGGATTGACTTAGGGTGATAGTCTGGGTACTTCTGTCTATGGAGAACTTAATCCCTAAGTAGTAACTAAGTTCTCCTAGATCAGACATCTTGAACTCCTTAGATAGGCTGGATTTAGTCTCTTCCAATGTTTCTAGGTTATTGGCGGCTATAATAAGATCATCCACATATAGAGCTAATAGAACTGAATTTGCTCTATCTGGCTTATAGTATATACTATAGTCAGCATTACTCCTTTTGAAACTCAAAGATTCCAAATAAGAATCTATCTTGCAATTCCAGGCTCTTGGTGATTGTTTGAGACCATATAGTGACTTTTTAAGCTTGCAGACCAAAAGGGGGTTATTTTGGTCAACAAACCCATCAGGCTGGTCCATATACACGTCCTCATCAAGTTCTCCATTCAAAAATGCAGTTTTTACATCCATTTGATGAATAAAAAACTTATATTTGGGTGCAATAGCCAGTATTAATCTGATGGAATTAAACTTGGCTACCAGTGCAAAGGTCTCAGTATAGTCAAGTCCTTTTGTTTGAGAGTATCCTTTGGCTACAAGTCTTGCTTTGTATCTTTCAACTGTACCATCAGCCTTGTATTTTGTCTTGAAGACCCATCTGCATCCAATTGATTTTTGGTTGATTGGTAATTTGACTAAGTCCCAAGTTTGATTTTCCATCAGGGCCTGATATTCCTCAGTCATTGCAGATCTCCAAAACTTTGTCTGAGGGCTATTTAGGGCCTCTTTTACAGTCTGGGGTTCATCAATATGGACTGAATAGGCATAGGCTAAGTTTGTACCCTCATTGATATAGTAATTTGGGCTATTTCTTGTCCAATTGGATCTCCGGGCATTTGATACTGGAATGATAACTTCTGGGATATTCCTGGGCACTGATTCTGGCTGAACCACGGTTGTAGAGTCCTCTGGAGTGAAAAAAATTTCATTGTTTTGCTCTGATTCAATCCTGACAATTGGTGGACTTGAGATCAAATTTTCGTCATCATCTGATGTCATTTTTTGTGAAAATTTTGAATTTTCATCAAACAACACATCCCTGGACTTGATAAGCTTCTTTGCTTTGGTATTGTAGAGTCTGTATGCCTTACTCTCATTGCAGTAGCCCAAAAATATGCATTTTACATTTTTTGGCTCAAATTTTGACTGATTTCCGGCCAGTTTTTTGGCATATGCTGTGCACCCAAATATTCTTAGATGTTCTGTACTTGGTGTGTATCCATACCATGCTTCAAATGGAGTAGAATCACGAAGTATTCTGTTATAACTCCTATTTTTAAGGTATACAGCAGTGGCAACTGATTCTGCCCAAAAATCATAGGATAATTTTTGATCATGGATCATAGATCTTGCCATATCAATTATTGATCTGTTAGCTTGTTCTGCTACTCCATTTTGCTGTGGGGAGTATGGTACAGTAGTCTCTTGCTTTATCCCATGAATTTTGCAGAAGTGGATGAAGAGTTTTGAGGTATATTCTCCACCATTGTCAGAGCGTATTTTCTTGATTTTTTCACCAGTTTCTCTCTCCACCATGGCTTTAAACTCCCTGAACTTAGACAGAGCTTCTTCCTTTCTCTCCATGAAGTAGACCCATGTGTATCTTGTATAATCATCAATAAAAGTGATTAAATACTTCATCCCGCCAAAGGATAAATTTTGCATAGGTCCACACAGATCTGAGTGAATTAGATCTAATTTTTTCTTAGTTTTGATTAACCCAGAGCTCTTGAACGGTTGTCTGGCTTGTTTCCCATATATGCAGGCTTCACAGTGCTCCAAATTAGCTGGGGGATCAATTTTCACTCCAGAAATTAGCTGATCTTTGATCATTTTACGCAAAAAATCAAAATTGATGTGTCCAAATCTCCTGTGCCAAAGCATTGGTGTTTCTTCATTTAAGTTACTTATATTGGCTTCCAGATATGATGGAATATAAGTCAACTTGTATAGATTATGATCTCTGATACCCAAAGCAATATGGGCACCATTTTGATCAGTGATCCTGCATCCAGAATTGTCAAAACTGAAACTGAGTCCTTCTGCTGTGGCCTTGCTTACAGAGAGTAGGTTCTTGGCTATTTCTGGTACATAGAGTACTTCTTTAAAGGTCAGTGTATGGCTTCCTTCACTGCTTCTAAGGTTTACTTGGATAGTTCCTTCTCCCACTGCATCAAGTGTTCTATTGTCACCCATGAAAACCTTCTTAATTGGAATTTCTTAATATTGGGTAAAAAGTTCTTTTTGGTGTGTAAAGTGTTGAGAAGCTCCAGAGTCAATATACCACGTCTGAGAATTCTTGTTTGTGGTCATATTTAGTGTAGATATGACTAGTCTATCTTCAGTTGTTGCAGCATTTCCATATTCAGGCTTCTTTTGCTGATTATCTTTCTTTTTGAGACACCGGTCTGATGTGTGTCCTTTCCTTTTGCAGTAGTTACAAAACAGGTTGCTGTTGCCTTTGTAGGGTCTTGGGTACCTCCTTTGTTGGTTATCATTGCTTATTAAAGCATTTTCTTCTTCCTTCTTATTGGCGCTTGATTTTCTTAATTCTTCATCCAGGAGCCTTCCATATACATAATTTAAGGTCAAATCTTCAGTTCTGGACTCTAGGGCTGATACAAGGCCCTGAAACTTGTCTGTCAGGCTATTCAGGATAGTAACTATCACATCCTCATCAGTAGTTGGTATGCCCACAGATTCCATCTCATCTACCAGCAGGGTAATTCTGTTAATTAGATTTTTCATTTCTTCTCCTGGCAGCATCTTTGTAGTAAAGAATTTTTGTCTCAGATACATTTTCTTGGCAGCTGAACATGACTGGTAGGTGTCTTCCAATGCTTTCCAGGCATTCTTTGCCGTTTTTGCTCTTGAGCATTGAATTAGCAATTTGTCCTTAACATTAAGGCAAATGCAGTTAAAGGCACTTTGTTCTTTCTTCTGGTACTTTAAGGCTTCCTCTCCCACATTTTTAGGAGGGCATACTTCTCCCATGACAATATCCCAAAGGCCTCTTTCTTGTAGCAGCATCTTCATCTTCACCTTCCACGCTTGGTAGTTAGATCCATCCAACTTTTCAGCAGAGGGAAAAATTCCAGTAATAGCAGTAGTAGACATTGCAGGGAGTGACAGCTTGGGGCTCATAGCCTGTTGTAAGAGTCTTGGAGATATTGGAAGTGATTTGGAGAACAAGTAGATTATGTGGTTTTCACTTAATGATTGATTGAATGTAAAAGTAGTATTTATACTTTTACCTGGTCTTGGCATTACAAACACATAGGATAGGTTAAGAAAGGTCCCAAGAACATGTGTGCAAGGTCTGGGGCTGTTTGGACAACTTTGAGAATTTTCATGTTCTGGGTACCTGGTATTTTGGTGAAAATATTCTAAGTAAATCCCAACAAGGAATTTGGTCAGTATTCTCTAGGATTTGAAGGTGATGATCTAAGTGACTAAGTTAGGTGAATATTTAGGTGGAATTCCGAATTTTTACAACACAGGAGACATAAAATGATTTGCCAACTTTAAAATTCTTCATTCTAAAGATACCTGAGGTTTTGATAAAAATACTCCTATTCAATCCTGACAAGGAACTTGGGCAGAATTATCAAAGATTTGTCAGCAATGATTGAAGTTACCAAGTTAGGTGGCTATATGAGTGCAATTACCAAGATTTAAACATCAATAACTTGTTGTAAGAGTCTTGCAGATATTGGAAATGATTTGGGAGGATAAGTAGATTATGTGGCTTTCACTTAATGACATATTGAATGCAAAAGTTGTATTTATACTTTCACATAATCTTGGCAAAACAAATGCATAGAATATGTTTAGGAATGTCCCAAGAGCATGTGTGCAAAGTTTGGGGCTGTCTGAACAACTTTGAGAATTTTCATGTTCTAGGTACCTGCTGTTTTGGTGAAAATATTCTAAGTTAATCCCAACAAGGAATTTGGTCAGTATACTCTAAGACTTGTAAGTAATAATCTAAGCAACTAAGTTAGGTGAGTATTTAGGTGGAATTATAAATTTTACAAGTTTATGATTACCAGCATTGCTACATACTATGCATCACCTTGAACTCTATGCATATCTCTGATCAGCAGGACATGTCACTGACAGTGCATAGTGCTTGCCAAAATGTTTTGCAGTAGAAAGGAGGTGGCATGTATACTAAGAATTTGTCTAGATATTCCCTCTGTAGTATAAGATGAGAATATTCATTGATAGTATTGGCATGAAGATTGTAATGATATGATACAGATTGGCCTTTTTTGGTAGTCCATTGTAGAATTTATTCTTAAACAAGTAGGTTTTTAACATGCTCAGCCAGCAGTGGAAGGTAATTTGGCAATAAGCCGAGTTTTAATTTGTTGAGTACAAGTATAGCATTAGTACTTTCAGTTCAATTTTGTAAATATGGTTGATTATTATATGTTTAGCATCTCATCAAAAGAAATATGCAGTTTACAGCTACGGCTTTGAATATGCTATCATTCCAATATTCCCACTGTGGTAAAGATTTGGAAATAGCTTCCTTAATGTGCAAAATACAGTCCAAGAAATTGACAAATTATTGAATCAAAATTAATGGAAAATTTGGTGCGAAACAAATGAATTGCGACAGAACTGAGATTAAAAAAGCGCTATCCCCATGTGGATTAACAACAATATTTTTTCCTTCAGGTATACCTTGCAGAAACAAAATATATAGCGTATTGGAAAAGATATTATAAAATGGTGTGCAAAGTCAGGACTTTTTTATCACTTCAGTGATTGAAGAAATCTGAAGTTGTGTTGGAAATTAATATAGGAAATATATCCAAATTACGAGATGCAGTACTAATCATTTAACAGTCATCTCCACGCTACAACTTGCAGTTGGTCCATGTAGCCTGTAATTAGTGGTATTTATTAGCCGAGTAGCATACTAAATATAAGTGATATAGAGTATGGGCAGCAACATCACGCAGCGGAGTTTCATAAGAACAATAGTCTAGATGTTATTCCAAGATTATGTGAAGTGTAACCCTAACTGAGCGCAGTTGAAAGGAAAACATAACGTGGTTATATGGCATATTCACTATTTGCAATGATCCTTCAAGTATCAGATTCTCTCCTTATCGATGTATTCGTTATTGTAATGTAACATTAAGAAACAAGCTATGGCATTAGATAGATATAATGGATAGAAAAGTGAGAAAGCTTCTAATCGACTGAATGAAACTCTTGTAAGAAAGTTCACTGGTAGAGTTTATTAAAAGACTCTGTGATACAAATAACTAAGCGCAAAACCTATGTCGGACATTAGCACTTGAGGTAGAAACCCATATGCCGAATGGATTATTAGTGATGTCGGAAATGCTCTACTTGTTACATGATTCGCTAGACCCTTTGACTCCATCCCGCATCAAGTCTTCCAAGGAATTTTCTGACTAATTTCTCAGTTTGTACTTGATAAACAAATATGTAGCATATTATTATCTTGCTGTACCAGTTGGATGCGAAGCATATAATATTGCGTAAATTTAAGAAAATTTTCTATGAATATTATTGAAGTAGGTATATACACGTACTCAACGAGATAAAGAAAGCTTATTGTATATTCCATACACAAGTACGCTTGGCCCATCAATACAAGTAGTTGTATGCAATGGCAAGCTTATTCACCATGTGTAGAACACCAAGTTATAAGCTACCGCATTTAAAGTATAATAGATGCTGACTGTCTATGGAGAAAATAGTGATCCTTTACCCATCAGAAGAAAAAACAAGTACTAATCTTAAGGGTGTATCATTACCAACTGTAGTGATTGGTTATCTTGATATGGCAGATAAGTGATCGATGCTTTGACTGCAATACCAATCATAACCACTAAAGTAGGCTTAAGAATGACAAGCTCTCTACTACCACAGTTACACTCAGCTGCAACTTTACCTTGACCATCAAATACTCACTTAAATAATATAAACCTTCAGGCAAAGTGATTGGCTAAAAGGCGATCATTGCCTATCAATCAAGTGTCAACAGCCGAATTTGCTACATACTGCTTCATTGAAATAATAAAATATTATATACACTGTCTTGTGTAAATTAGCCAATTCGTCTGCACTACACCAATATAGTTTTATAATGATATTATTCAACCAAAAAGGATAGTTAAATGGCGCTCAATGTGATGATACAAGGATAATAGGTTGGTGTATCACCCTATTGTGGGTTACACCAAGTCTATTCTTTTACATTCAAGCATTTGATTCCACCACTTCATTGCTAGTGAGCATCAATAGGTACAAATACCATCGAAACCAATACTACTGGTGCATTGATTCCTTGACAAGATGACGCTCAGATATATTAGATGTAGCAAAATCATGTACATAAGTTGTAGTAGTTGAATTCAGAAAATCCCTATCGTTGCCGAAAAATGTGAAATGTGAGTCACATATATTTAAGAGCAGTTACTAAAGAATTAGCATATTACACATCGCAGATCTTTCAAACATACATGAGATCAATATCAATCCAATAGATCGTGCGGCTCCAAGCCTTGGAGTCACTAGAACAGTTACTGTCATATGATCCATGACTTACTGATCTGTGGTCTAATCATCAATATCTGATTGATTTGAATCAGTTCACTCACAACCTACATTCACTGTTGTCGCTATGCAGTATAACTCAGCCTCGCTGGTTAGATCTGACACCTACCGAATCAGTGGCTACTCGAGGTTGCAATCAGGGACATGAATCCGCCAAACCTCAATGAGCCTAGGCGAAAACGGATTGGCCTGTCTCGAGACGTCGGCTTGGCGCATTGAGCATTCCTTCGCATCAAGCAAATAGTCACCCTCACCATTCATATCCTCATCCTCATCCTCGCCCTTACCCCTACCCTTACCCTCGCCCTCGCCCCAGCCTCATCCTTACCCTGATCATTGCTTTCACTCACCCCCTACCCTCGCCCTCGCCCCTCCCGACCTGTCCCTTCTTTCCATCCTTTTCAAGCCAACTTGCTAATCTCCCGATCTTCACTCCCACCATTGGTGAGCCCTGACTAAGCTCTTTCCCTTCGTCCGAAAGGATTGGCCGCCCTGAGCAGATCTTCCCTCGCTCGACTCAGCACCGTGACCATACTCGGTAAGTGTCACTCATCAACCACACACACTCATCACCCCCACAACTTGTATCCGCCCGTACCCACTCAGATCTTTGTTGTTGCGGCCGCTCTTATCAGCAAGTACACCCGCACCAGCTCTCCCACAACAATGATCTACATTTTAGTACCGCTACTGAGTGTGAATCTTACCATATTAAGCCATATTCAGTGGTGGATACACCCTGAGCCGTTCTGCCAGTTGATCTTTGATCATTTTGTAGATCCCAATATTAACGCCAACTCATAAAGTCACCCCCCAATCCATTCTCTACCAATACCAATATCAAGACACCAGAAACCCTACAGCTGATTCAGCCGCATCGGAAGTATCGTATCCGTTAGAGTCCTTTTATCGAAGTGAAGAACGTGAACTTTATGAAATTAAGTATTGCTACGAAGGCGGATGATTGAAATATACAAGCAAGTTTCAATCAGATTTAATCTAATACTAACCTCACGTTCATCAATGCTGCTCATCCTTAATCGAGAACCCTCGAATTGCTGTTTGAATTTAGGAAAGTGGGGTTGATGGTGGTGGATACCGATAGATTGCTCATCCAATGAGATACATCCCGTATAATTCCCGATTGATTTGTGCCTCCAATTCTTTCCGAGTCTTCATGTAATAAGATTGTCACACAGAGGGTGAGGTAAGACAATAGCAGAATTATTCGATCAATCATAAGCCTAAGTCCTCGCACTGATCGAATGTTCCAAATGCGAGTCAAGTGACCAATATAGTCTAGATTTGAGTTAATGTTGTGGGTGGCCTTGGTCCCATCCAGGGGTAATCAGTGAAGCCAGATATACCTGGATTTTACACTGTGAAATCGTGGAAAATCTAGAACTCGATTTACCTTCAAGCCATCCATCGCTAAAGCGGCTTCGGATAAATCCGCTAAAGAAAGCGTCTTGTGTGAAAGAGTCTTGAGCATCGTTCTTTTCTCACCTAGACTGTCCACACCGATCACGGAATCGGGCCTAGCTTACAAATCTAGCAATGGCGACATCGTTTGTTGAGCCGAATCCGTAACTAAATATAGGAGATGCACTCCAATTTCTCATCCAGAGCGCTCAATGTTGACCATAGCCTAATCAGAGGGGCTTTGCCAAGAACGTGTACCAATCAATTCTGCAGATGGTCTAAGTAATCCCGAGTCGCCATCTCAGCTCTATCGACAGTTTTAGATTTCACATCGCTCCTCTCTGTTGACTCTTTAACCTAGTCCCCATAAAGTAACTTCTTGATAGGTACACCCAAAAATAACTTATCATCGAGTAGTGAGAACCAATGGTAGGCACCATTGCAATTATGGCCAATGGGAGCAGGATGACTCACAATAGAAAATACAGGGAATAATTCTTGTTGAATGGATGTTTAATGTGAATAAATACATATGTACATTACAAAATATTGGATCTGAAGATGCGTCCAACCAAATGATTCGGCTGACATAGCAGATAAATCACCAAGACGCCCAGGTGTGCTATTGTACAATTTACTGGTTTCTATGAGGGTTCCTCGATGAAATAGCTACCAAGCTTGCTCTAATTGAGCAAGAAATTGAGCTCCATTCGAGACTCCAGACGGGGTGAGATGAGCACCGTGTCGTTGACCAGGTTCTTGATGCACATGGGCGATTGGGAGAAGGCTTGCTTTCTGTAATCTGGAATGGTGTAGTCAGGGACCAGATGGTCGGCCACTGTCTGAAGTGAGTCCTCAGAAGTGGCTGATCCACAATCACTCTCGGGTGATCCAGTTCTTGGCGCAAGCTCAGCGTGTTTGGAGTTCAGGTGTCGTAGGAGCTGATCGCTACGAGTAAATCCTTTGCCACAGTTGGTATGTGGGCAAGGGTGAGGATATTCACCAGTGTGTGTGCGGAAGTGACGCATGTAGTTATCTTTACGATTGAAGGACTTCTGGCACACTGAGCAGGTGATTTGAATTGGCTTTCTGCGGTAGGTGGTACGAGTAGCTGTGGCTTTCATGGTGAAGGAATATTAAGAACTACTAAGATTGAATGCCAGTAGAGGGATGATGCCTCCCCTATTTATATTTCTCAGGAGGGCTCTGACACAGGCCAAGCATTTTTTGATTTGTCCATTCGAATGTTCCACCGCGATCAACTGAATTATGCAAGATACCCCAATGATCGAGTACAGAAAATCCGTACTTCATTGTTCCCAATTTGTGACTAACCTGCAACCTCACCATCCCTGTTCCGGCCCTCATTCCATGTTGGCTGTGAACTTGATTATTCGGAGAATCGTTTTACTTTGGGCCATATGACCAAGTCACTTGATCCCCAACACAAAACCAACCTCAGTAACGGCTGTGTAACAAGCTAAAATTCGATTGTTGATATCTATGCTATTGCACCAAGAACCCATTTGGAGGATTAGGAGGATTATCATCCAAGCTGGAACAAATCAAACGTTTCACCGATTTACCAGCGAAATTGTCACTCCACTGGGATCTCTGGTGCACAGAGAAGAAGGGTGGATAATGATCTCCGAAGGAATACTCGCTCCTTCCATTTACATCAAGACAAGTTCAACCTCATCAGAAGCTACAGATTAACATCGACTGAACCTTTCGTAGGAATGATCCCGGATCGGAACGATCACGATATATCTAGGATGTAGATGAAATCTCACAATATCACTTATCTTTCGATCAGCTTCCTTCATCCACGTGTAGGGACATTGGCCCAAATCCACTCCTGATTATCCATACTTGTCCGGTACATCGGTGCGGAAGAGGGCGATGGGATGGAATGTGGCTTAACTGCTGGCATTAGTACAAAATTATCTAGCATCAGGATGGTGTAAGCGAGATTACGCTCGAAGGCGAATCGTTCCATAGAATGAAACCCATCTGCAGTGCAACGTCAAAACCGGGAATGGAGAAAATGTGGCTTATTGTATATGGGAGTGATTCGCATGCCAAATATAGGCAGAATCCTCACCACAAGCTGGCATATTCCATCTATAATCGATATGGACCTTTTTGGCTATCGAAAGCCATCCGTTTCATCGCCTTAATTATCTGGCTACTTGGTATTCGTGAAATGGAGTTGGGAGCCTTTTTAGATGGTAGGAGGGAAGACGGTCGATACATGAGATCGAATCAATCTAGATGGATTTCGCCATCAATATACCACTCCTTTCAGTTGCGCTTACTTTTTTAGCCGCCATATACGCAGACGAAGTTTCTATCAACGCTGGAGGAGGCGAAAGTAAGAATGTCCATTCGTGAATCGCTACGATCAGCCGTCAACCAATTAGAAGGAGACCGTTGCTCTCGACTTTTCGGATAAATTCCAAATGGCAGTTACGAATCTGTCCAAAATAGTCCCTACTCCCATTATTGTACAAAGCAAGAGTGGCGAGGCTATTGGGCCGTTTGTACAGAGTCAATCCGAAGTGCTGAATAGGTATATATATCAATTGAAGGTGCTATATCAAGGTTAGTCCTAAGACAACTTATTATTGGGGATTCACAAATTTATTTATTTGGATATACGATAGGGAGAATGGCCGAATATAAATCATCTAAATTTGGATGATAGATTACTTTCGGTGCACGTATTCTAGAATGAGAGGTTTCAATTTCATTCTAATATATATATAAACTCCATCTTTGACGGAGGTAGAATAACTTCATTGATCCTCGGATGGGATGTCATTTTGCTAGCTAAGTTTGCTTGCAGAATGGATAGACGACATTAGCATGGAATGAGTTCGTGGGAAATCTGTTCAGAGAGGTTCTCCTCGGTACATTGCACTTGCTTACGAGTTGTGTCACTTCGTGGATAGGTACCAACGGGAAGCGAGTGCCACCCATCATGGTTCCAGGGAATATCATAGCATCAGATTTGGATTAGTGGGGAAGACTTACCAGTACATCCGTTCTTAGAAACAATTTCCTAGGCAATTTATGTATTGGATATCCCAATAAAGTGGTGGAGCGTTCCACACCGATCAGAATGTTCATAATTTATCCAATAGAAGATAAGCTTCTCCATTAAGAATCTCCTCAGTGTATTTATTAACAATCAATCACCCATAGCATTCAATACCGAATCGGCACCATGCCTGGACGCAACAAATGAACTCCGCACAGCTGACCCCTAATCCAAGTGACACAGAGCTTGGCGACAGGAACATGATTGAATAAGAGGGTCATCCTTCTTAAGTACTAATATTTATACAACTAGATGGGGTATGTATGAATTCGTAAGCATGGTTTGAAATTCTGGATGCCGGTCCTGTTCCTGCTCATTTGAGGTGCAGCACTTGACCATATTGCTGTTATGAGTTTGCGTACATCAGACTCGGTTGTCGTAACGTGTTTGAAAACCTGTAATGTCACTGCAATGGATCTACTCCCCAAGCGGTGGAGTGCTTTCGTTGTCACCAAGCCAGCGGGATTATATCCATATATGCAGCCAAGGTCAATATAGGAAACTATACGAGCAGGGGCATTTCAAATAGACTTCCTCGAATAATCCCATGGTTGGAGAGGCTTAGTACTTGACAGTTCCAATGAGAGTCTTGGTGAATTGTGTGCTCTTTTCAAGCCAGTCAAATGTCTGTAGAGATACGGCCTAGGCCTGTAAGTATGAGACATTAAAATTAATCCGATGATTGGTTTGTGTGTCCTCACGTGCTCCAGCCAATCTCCTGTGAACTCAATAATGAAGTGTTACAAGAGAAAATGTAGTTCTGGTAAGGAAACGTTTGAAACTAGGTTTCCCAGCTCATTCACCTTTGATAACATACCACTTCCTGACCAAAGTTCTGGGCCCTGTTACACCTCATCAGACTTGGGCAGAAACAACCACAGTTACTCCGCTCTTAGACTTGAATTGATATAAATGCAGCATATGGATACATATGTAGTGAGTGAATTGTGGTGTTTAAGGAGTAGAGCCGAGAGCTTGGTATTCAACATTTTCCTGGTAACGCAGTTTTTGCTCGACTGAAACAAAGCAGCAACTAACACAGGTAGGTGTACAAGTGGCTTTGAATAGGCTGGGATCAAGGCGATATAGTTCCTCCCAAGTGATATGTATCAATGATTTGGCGTTCGCCCGTAAATAGTAATATTTCTAATCAACATCTGTTGAGATTATTAGTCAGCAGCGCTTAGCGGTTAGAAACAGCGACCACCTCCACATATGGCGAACTAAGAATCATTTAGCACCATGATGTGGCTTTTGCAAGAGCGCGGGTTCTAGTGACATTGCTTCGTGTTTATTTTGAAAGCAGAGTGGTGTGCATATTTACAAGTAATTGATGTTCAATAAATAGAAAATTGTCCATTGGTAAAGCTCTAATGGCAGCAAGTACCCTAATTCAGAAGAAAGTCCAGACTCATGCGGGTGCTTTTTCCTCCTGCAGAAGAAAAGTGCTGCTTCGAGATGCTACCCATTCTGAGTATCCTGGATGTAAGGTCTGGGAAACATCCGTACGCACGAACGGTTTGAAGAGAATCCTCTGAGCAAGAGGAGGTGAAACTATCCGGAGATCCGTTTCTCATGAGAGTTTCGTTATGCTTGGAGGCGATGTGTCTAACGAGTTGATCACTTCGTGTGAATCCTTTTTTACAGTTGGGATGAGGACATTGATGAGGTAGCTCTCCGGTATGAGAGCGGAAATGTCTCAAGAAATTGTCTTTGCGATTGAAAGTCTTTGTGCAGAGTGAGCAATTTATTGTGATGGACTTTCTGCGGGAGGCACTGTTGGGTGTGGCGATTTTCATTGTGCTGATGATTTGGATTGTGAGTTAATGGAAGTGCGAGTTTTAGGAATATTTATACAATCCGCGAGTAACTCGAGGGATCCCGAGTAAATATTTCTAGAATGCATTATATTGGAAGGTTCATGTCTCATCTTACCATCCTTAGGAATTAACTTCAGAAGTTTATGCATGAGTGAGACATAGACTATTCAGTAAACCACTACCATTCATTAATTGGACGCCATTAAAGACATCTTTTAATACTCTGCTCATATTCTTGGCCCGCATGAAGCTTCCTCAGATTTGTAGATCCAATCCGTGATGATTTTGAAACTTCAAGCCTTAGCGGCACTATTCACCAGAGGGAGCATCAATGGCCAAGTACAATATGCTGGTTGATTGGTAAAGATAGCACCATTCATCCAAACCCGCGATCGCTATTTTCTACCACTCCATCTCTGTTGCCCCTGTCCGTATCTGAATCTCAAACCGAGCCTGATATACGCCCAACTTGCTGTAACTGGTTGTTGTTGTTGAGCTAACTCAGTTCGTGAAGTACTGAAACGGGGATACCAAGGAGATTATAATTGAAAAAGATGTATTGAATTATAGCTTCGCCACCAAAAATATGATAACCCAACATCCCTGCCCTTCCTAACAAGCTTGTTCACGGAAGCCAAGAGAACAGGACCTGTACGAAAAATCTACTACCAGAAAAGATTCTACCTCCGGGTGTATCCACCACTGAATATGGCTTAATATGGTAAGATTCACACTCAGTAGCGGTACTAAAATGTAGATCATTGTTGTGGGAGAGCTGGTGCGGGTGTACTTGCTGATAAGAGCGGCCGCAACAACAAAGATCTGAGTGGGTACGGGCGGATACAAGTTGTGGGGGTGATGAGTGTGTGTGGTTGATGAGTGACACTTACCGAGTATGGTCACGGTGCTGAGTCGAGCGAGGGAAGATCTGCTCAGGGCGGCCAATCCTTTCGGACGAAGGGAAAGAGCTTAGTCAGGGCTCACCAATGGTGGGAGTGAAGATCGGGAGATTAGCAAGTTGGCTTGAAAAGGATGGAAAGAAGGGACGAGTCGGGTCGGGAGGGGCGAGGGCGAGGGTAGGGGGTGAGTGAAAGCAATGATCAGGGTAAGGGCAGGGGTAAGGGCGAGGATGAGGGTGAGGATGAGAATATGAATGGTGAGGGTGACTATTTGCTTGATGCGAAGGAATGCTCAATGCGCCAAGCCGACGTCTCGAGACAGGCCAATCCGTTTTGGCCTAGGCTCATTGAGGTTTGGCGGATTCATGTCCCTGATTGCAACCTCGAGTAGCCACTGATTCGGTGGGTGTCAGATCTAACCAGCGAGGCTGAGTTATACTGCATAGCGACAACAGTGAATGTAGGTTGTGAGTGAACTGATTCAAATCAATCAGATATTGATGATTAGACCACAGATCAGTAAGTCATGGATCATATGACAGTAACTGTTCAAGGGACTCCATATCTGTAAGGCTGTTACTGGCTTTGATGCGACCATATGTTATGGCGGTCATCCCACGCTCTCTTCATCTCCAACACGCTCTCATACACATGGAGACATATGAATCATTGTTGGAGTGTCTATTCTGAAGTGATTAAAGGCCTAGTGCCTTGACTGTTTATGTACTTCGGCTAGACGCCATTATATAAGATGGACTGAATGATTCTTAGCGCTATTGGCTTCCATCTGAGTCAATGTTGTTGGAAGATCAGCTCAACAAGCATAGGAAATCGAACACCCTACTAATCCTAGCAAGCACTGTGGTACACTATATATGAAGTACTGATAAACTAACTGGCAAATATTTGTAAATATCAAGGTACAAGCTATTATATCGTATTTACCAGGCGTCCTATGATAAACCACTTTGTCGTTGATGACTAGGGCACCTATCATATGGTGCCTATTTATATCCAGTTTCTGACAAATATCTCGTGCTCAACACTCGATGCATAGTTGCAACATTCGCGATGAGCGTGCTGTTTACTCTAGGCACTAAATCCTGAAAACCAATATCCCCAAATTTTGCGAGAATTTGCGGACTAGCTTTCATATTTTATTGAGTAACTTTAACCATTATCGGTGTCGAGGCCAAGCATAAGGAAATGTTGTATTTCACTAAATTACTAATCAATTTGCTCCCAAGCTTGCTTATACCCCCGTCATCATTTGTTACTTTCCCATGTCAGGTCCATTTATGGAATTCTACCTAATGAAGAAATACCGATATTGGTAAGAACTGTCAAACTCCATATATATTTTGAGAAATGTACAAAATTGGAACCATGTAAAAACGGAAATATACTATAAAAGTGAATCACATGCTCATGGTATATATATCTCGACAGCAGGAGGTTTCCATAATCAAATCGATTTCAAATATTATCAAACGATAAGACCCCCCACTCCCTCACTGAATGTCCTCTTAAAATATAAAGTCTTGATTAGGCAAAATTACAAAGAAAACAGAAGGTAGGACTGATCGTCTATTTATTTAACGGGATGCTACACTCAACACTCAATGGTGGTAGCTATATACACAAATGTGATTCACCCAATGGCACTATGTACACGGAGGAGGTTCACTCACTTGCCATTGTCAAGATGATTTGCAGCCGAGTATCCAATTTGTCTTGGCCTCGAATGGTGAAATAGCACATGTTGATGATAAAGGTGAATACGTGATCTGAAAAAAAAAGAATTAAACAAGTATACTAGTAATGCATTCGATCGGTCAGTACATAACTTGGTGATTCCGTTATCTCTCACCCAAATACGGGTAACCGGCCTGGCAAAAGTAATTCTGGTTAATCTATGAAAGAGCAAGTCAGTATCCTCCCTTCGATCGGTAAGTCTCATTCCTACACAACTCCCAGGGTTCTGGCTACTATACCCGTCAGCCATATAGAACTAAGCACTCACCCTCACCGAACGACTCATGCAAATGATCACTGACGCTGAAAGCTAGCTAGTATTCGATCATATGTACGTTAGAATGAAATTGCTGTGCATACATATACATACTTATACAGGTTAAGGTTAAGGTTTTATCAATTTATGGCTGAGGGTAGCAAAATACCGCACTTTCTCCTAGAATGTGTCATCACCTTCAGTTTTATGAATGTGCCACAACAATTAAATCCCATATATTCTATTGGGAGGATACGTTGGATTTATTTTACTATGAGGTTCAGAGTTTCATAATATACACGTAGGGTACAGTCAGATTTATTCAGATAGTATGTACAGGTAGGAGCTCTGTCTGTAAAGCCAGTATGATTTCAATTCCGGACGCCAGCATTGAACGGTATCCTGATTGCATACTCGGTGATTATTTGAGCAGATGTTCCTGGCGGGAGACTAGGGTATGAACAGCAAGGTCCGAGTTCTTTGTTCAGTTTAACAGAAAGTTCAGGTCCATCTGAGATGACCCTTCGGTATCTGAGGAGTGCACCGTCGCTGAAGAATGCTGAATTGTATGCTGGTGGAAGGGGTCGAAATCAAAACTATTTTGAACAGGCTCCGGAAGCGTGACTAGTGAGTTGCTGGGCTTCTCTGACTTCGAGCTGCTGTCGCGAGTGGCTTCCTTTTTTGGCTGTGCTTCGTCTTTGGGATAGAAGAAACTATTCTCGTAATAAAATAAGGTCCCGCTTAATGGTTCGTCTCCTTGAGACTGACTCTGAGCCATGTTGGTGTGAATAGTGACGTGTCGGGCGAGCTGGTCACTTCGAGCAAAGCTCTTTTGGCAGTTTGGGTGTGTGCAATAGAAGGGCCGCTCACCAGTGTGTGTTCTATAATGGCGTTTTAAATTATCCAGGCGGCCAAAGGTCTTATCGCAGATAGTGCATGAATATTGGCGATTTGAACGGGGACTTGTTTGTCGCGAAGGAGGTTTGTCGAGTTCCGGGCTGTGTACGCGGCCAACCATAGGCATAAGGAGAGAAATTAAAGTTACAAGAAAATGTAAAGCAAAGAGACTAACAGCTAGTAATTAGACTCATTATAAGGGATGAGAAAAGGTACCACGATGCAGTTTTATATTGGTGGGTAGTTGATCTGTGATCGACCTCAGGTTTGTCCCGATCAATCTTCTTTGCCTAATGAGTGTGTTGGTGTGATGAATTCATAACTTACCATCCTCATATCGAATAGCTAAAAAAGGAAAACATGCACTTTTGCTGCTTTGGCTAAGCGTGCTTTAACTCAGGTATTTCTTTGCGTGTTAAAATATGGAAAATTCCTCGATTAAGAAATACTACCATACAGAGTAATCCCTTAATATAATTTACAGTTTTCAAATATGACACTGTGCTTACTAGTGGTAAGTATAGTCACTCACAATATGTTGGAGCTACGTTGGTTCTACAGCTACCAAAATCATCTGAGTAATCAGTGGTGATGAATGCCGGCTGGCTTGATAAGGTGATTCTCCCCATGATTTTGGATACCGTTAGCGTGAATGTGTAACAGGGAATATTCCAACTCCATTTGCAAGTGTCCTCCTTTCATAAAGGGGTAAATTTCTAGTACTCTAGCACCTACTCAACCCCAGCGTTCTGAAAACCTTCCTGAATCTCTGCATTATTACTGTTTTATTGACACTCAATCTCGGATGAACTGGTGGTTATGCAATAAACCCAAAATGAGGTTGTTTTCACGACATCAACGTAAGAACATGGGATAAATAGCAATCCAATATGTGCAATCAAATCGACGTAGGATGAGAATAAACCGGTCTTCTTGAATCTCCCATCTTGTGTAAACAGCTGTGGAGTTGATTCTCACATTCGTTCTATGAAAGCCCTTGTTTCGCGGCAATACGCCACTATCCACTGAAGCCACTGCTGGATACAAGGCGGGATGCCTCGCCTCTGGGTTATCATGTTCACTTTTAATCACTGAGATTAATTTGTCTGTAATCATCCTTCGGATACGTTTACTGGCTGTGGCTTCAAATCCGCCATGTACATTTATCATAAATCAATTCATGTAATGACGTGGATAAAATAACGAACCTTTTCTCCAGGCTCTCCGAGAATGCCGACACCTTCTATTTTGCGTATTAAGCTTGGGCCGCGGACTCGCTCGTATCTCCTCTCGTGTGGCTGTAGAGCATTAACCATAACCTTTTCCCTTATTTTCCTGATAACCTTTGTGACGCTTGTCAAGTATCATGCAACTCCTTCCTCCGAAGACTACTCTAAACTTACTTTCGATTGGAAGGTAGATCCTTCAAAGTATTTAAGAACGTACGATAGAGATTTCGGCTCCTACAACATTATAATGGACGGACATACTCATACAGTCTATTCGGACGGGAGGTTAACCCCGGAACAGATTATTCAGCTATCTATTGGTAACTGCTAATATAGAAAGCGACTGCGATTCATATTTTAACGTTGCAATAACAAAAATAGCAAACGGATACAACGCAATCGTAGTGTCCGACCATAACACTATTGACGGGGGGCTGGAAGCTCAAAGAATCGCCCAGGAAAAGTACAAAGACCAAATAATAGTTATACCGGCCCAGGAGTACAGGTACAGTCTTTATGAGCCTTGTGTGCTCCTTCGCTTACTAACCCCTGACTGCAGTTCTTGTCGCATTCATATGAATTTTCTCAATATCAATGAGACTATCCCATTTGGGCCCCCGTTCCCAACGAACGAAGACCTACGTAAGGCTATCGATCGAGTTCATGAGCTGGGAGGACTGGCAGTTGTTAATCATATTCCCTGGTCCAACGCAACCACATATGGGTATCAAGTGGCAACACTCCCCAATCACCCATCACGTGAGGAGCTGATGGATATGGGAATTGACGGTATCGAGGTCATCAATGGCAATACGTTTGATCTTCAGAGTCTAGATTTTGTTGAGGAGCATCCGAATCGCTTTTTCACCATCACTGGTGGTGATGTTCATTACCCAGGGGCAGCTTATGCCTGGACTGTGATGAAGACTGCGAATTTCAGTGCGGCAAGTATTATAGAGGAACTAAAGAACCGTAGGACCTCCTTTTTATTCGATCCAACAGGGACTCGTCCACGTGTTTACGCACCGATGAATCCCGCTTTTAAGAGAATCGCCCCACTGACATATCTTGGGAACTATTTCGGGAACTTCTATGACGATAACCGGGGTATGTACTCGTTCCAAGGGAGCTTTTGTCAGCCTTCACACTTCACTGTGCACAAATCGATGTTCTTCTATTTTGTACTCTACGCATTGGCGTTCTTCCTGACATTCGAGGTGACTAGAGCTGGTGTTATCGCCATCTCAATTTTTGGCGGAAACCAGCTTCGAAATTGGTATAACAAACATAGAGGCAGAAGTACAGGTAGAGGGATCCCTGTTCCATCCGAAGATCATACACAGGATTTGCTATTGCAAACACCGGATTCCTCAAGACCAGCATCTCCTGCCAGCTCATTACCTGAGTCATTAACAGGTAACCAACCCCACTCGCCAGAAGAGAGGGTGTAACTCAAGAGGTGGCAAACCCTTTTCAGATTGTTGATGTCTGGATATCGGATCTTATCAGCTGCCCTTATATCTCATTATTCTGAAGCCAGTAGACCAATATGTATTCTGATCGTCCATCATGTAAATAAGATGATGGCTATTTTCAGTTACATGGGGAAGTTTCAGCACGGTGCCCATTTGAACTTGTGCTCAACACGTTTTGAATAAAAACGAAAACCAAATATCATCGAATAGTAGGGTTTTATGTAAGGGATCATGATGCTGGCTCTTGGCTGATTGGGGCATCCGCAATTCCGGAGGCTTAGAGATTATGTAGGAAATGCATATCTGTACGACTCTGACTCGGAATATGAGTGATGGCAAATGCACCTTTAGTGCGTATCTACACTGACAACAGAACAGTAGCCAGGTAGGCTGCTTGCTGCTAGGCGCTTTGACCAACTCCACCGAACACGTAGAATCGTAGTTCTGTACTCGCAGTTGTGTACTCGTAAATAGCCAAAACCGTCCGATATGCTAAATGCAGACGAATCTTTGTACTAACTTCAATAATCCCAACAAACAGTAACCAACAAACATCGAATTGGAACTAGATTCGGCGAACAATAGAGAATTATGCCAGGAATGAAACAACGCCCCAATGCTAATGTGCAGCGTGCTGAATGACGATGGAGTTGAAGTCATACCGGTATCAATCATGTGGATATTGGGGCGTTTGGGCGTACCAAGCTAAACCTGCTTCTTCTCTCTTTGGGCGAACCAAGTTAAACCTGTTTATCCTCTCACTTGTTAAAGCTAAACCTGCTTATCCTCTCACTCCCCCTTGGTTGTTTTCTTTGATTGGGAGGCGTGAGATGAGCCGAACCTTAAGTGAATGCTCCTTGCTAATTTGCAAACATATTTCGTTGCTAGATCCAGCCATGCAACTCCTGATTCCAACCTGAATGGTCAACCTTTGTCAACACCAATGGAGATAATGAGGACAGTTTGACTGAAAACGAGTTTGATGGATGTCAACTCCCTGCAATCATGAACCGGAGAACAATCCATTCGATTAAAGGTAAGACTAATTTGATTGTAAGATGGAAGCCTCAACTTCCTGCCTCCTGACTGCCTAGTTGGTGCTGCTGACCCGATTCATTGTGTTCGGTTACTCAGCGTATTGCTGATGATCTGTATATTTTTTGGTGTAGATTATGGATATTTTGCCGCGATGCTCTTCCAGCCAGTACATATTATCCACAATCTTCTAGCTAGCACGCTCCGGATGTTATCCACAATCTTCCAGTTTTGATCACTTATATAAGAAGCTCATAACCTGTCCAAGTCATGAATTTCACTTTTGAATCCTCTGCTTCTCCTTCACCTACCATTACCTGTTTCCCATACCGACTTCCAACGTCAGTCAGCATTGGCGATTCCTTGCATACCACCCAAGTCAATCCAGTAACCGGAAAAATCGCGTAGCATTTTCGTGTGGGGTTTATTTTGTACAAACAACATTTCGTTCTCCGAACATCTGCCTACACTTCAGCCTATCATTACATGGTCAACATCGAGCGGCACTATATTTCCCAGCCATCAGGTGGGTGGATATTCCATTCTCTCGCAACACCCACGCGTGCATTAATGCCGGTTCATTTCCAGACGAATATAGTAGACAACCAGGCAAAGGGTTTGCTAACTTTCCTTACATGAACTCCAACGCCCAGTACGGTTTCCAACAGCACTTTCAGGGAGTTGACTCACGGTCAGTATTGGTCTCCTCTACCTTCAACGCCGAATGCATTTTCTAACCAAACTGTGCCGCTTCTTAGTCAACATTTGGTACACCAGTATAAAAGTGAGTCTATATTTCCGGACTCCAGCCAGCAACATTCCTTCCTTGGCCATTCCCAGCTGCTAAATCATTCCTCGCTCCCTTCTGTGACCAACGGACAACTCAGTTCATATGGAACGCCTATGCAACATCTCCATGCTGGACATGGGAATCAAGTCCAGCATTCGGAGCTACATATGCACCAACACCTGAACCACCAATCGCACTACACGCAATCTCCTACTGAGAATATTTCAAACCAAGAATCACCGTTTAGCATGAATTCCACTCCCCAATCTAGCGCGCAAGTCAATCCAAATTCGTAAGTACACTCGTCAATTCTGCGGCTCTAATTTTGTCGGTACTAAGCTTCATCGATATTCAGGAACATTCGATTCAGTATTAGCCTGGAGGCTCAAACAGCTGCTGCGCAACGGGTGGATGAAACTCCATTAACCTACTTAAATAAGGGTAAGCAGCCTGATCCAAATTGGCGCTGGTTTGTGGACACGGAGTAATTTTGATTTGCCTAATGCTAGGCCAGTACTATGTGATCTCCCTCACCGATAATGATCATGCGGACACTGATCTAACTAGCACCCTGAGAATGGCATTCCACGATGATACGCATCGAAAACTGGCGGGAACCTATTGGCAATTCTGGGCTTCCCAGCAGAACTCGCCAAAAACCGCAAGAGCACTGGATATAGGTAGGTGGTTCTTTGAGCCGTGATTGACCAGGGTGTTAACACGCCGTTTCGTTGATAGACAAAGCAGCATCCACTGGGGTAAAGAACGTTGACTGCCCGACCTTTGACAAAGTGACCTTCCAATGGAATGGACGAAAAAGCGCCAAAATCTATGTTAAATTCAACTGTCTGTCCACCGATTTCTCCCGCATCAAGGGTGTGAAGGGGATTCCTCTGCGTATTACTATGGAGACCAAAGCCAGTGAAAGTAACCTGTTCTCCGAAAGATCGTTTGCAAAGGTGAAGCTATTCCGAGATAAGGTATGTGGAGCCACGCATCGTTTACACTGTAGCCCAAGATGCTGACCTATCACACCAGGGTGCCGAGAGAAAGAACAAGGATGATCAGAGGCATCTTGAGAAAATCTGGGAAAAAATGAGAGGAAAACAACACGACGCAAACCCATTGTTAATGATGTTTGCTCCAGTGAGTCAGGTTACTTTATTCGTGGAGAATCTCGTTAACGATCCTTTCGACAGTGAGGAGGTGGTTATTGGTACAGATGATGATGATGTAGAGTCTTCAGGGAAAAGAAAAAGACTAGAGATGGCTGGCACTGAGCTAGCCGATCTTTCCGGACTCAATGCTACATATAGCACCCCAACGCGCAAGAGAAGAGCTGGTCGGTATTCTGTGAATCAAATCAACGGGCTTCTTGGCACTTGCGCTTACACTCCATCTTTTTCTATTGTAGTATTATGTATTTACGTAAAATTCATCGGAGAAAATGTACACCGTGCAGTTTACCTTGAACGCCTTACTGTTCAAGACTTGATAGAGAAGCTCGCAGATAAGATGAGCTTGCAGGCGCAGAACGTGTATACAGTATTCCGAGTGACAAGTAAAGGACTTTTCGTACGAGTAGACGATACAGTGATATCGCAGATGAACGATGAGCAAGACATGGAGGTGGAGTACGAACGAGATGAAAGCAATGAAGAAAGTATCACCTTAAAACTGAAGTTCTAAACCAAACATCCATAAGCATGTGGTATCTTTTCATACCCAAGACTATACATATACGCTACACAGGCACCTAAATAGTTTCTGTATACATTGATCATTGTTGAATACCTAGGCTTCACCTTCACTATATCCTTACCCCCAAGCTCACATTACATACGCTATATCGTCAATTTGGGATTGTCGTGATTCTAGTATCATACCTAATGTTGAGCGTGCTACTAATGTAAATAACAAAAGCAAAATACATCGTAGTCCATCACAGAGTCCATAATGCACAACGGATACAAATGCTTACTCCAGAATTGTACCAAATCCATGAATCTTGGGGAATATGCTGGCATGGTTGTAGCCGGGGAAAAATGCCATGAAGCAAAGGACAGATTCGAGCTCCTAGTGGCTGATGGATTGTCAGGGAAATTGGGTGTCATCCAAAAATCCGTGGTACTCCCATCGGTCGTAATCAAAACCGATCTCCGTTTTCACTATTTTCCTATTCCAGGGCAGCAACCAACAAGTGCCAGTATTTTTGGAAGGTTGTGAACAGTGTCCAGCAGTAGATTCCATCTCCGGGTTTTATTCAAAGGGGTACTTTTACAAGAAACAACTCCATAGTGTATGAGTGGCTCACGAAGAGGACGTCCGCAACATCCACGCCAAAAGCAAGTCCGAGTTGAGACACGTGGAAGCGACACACGTTTCGACTCTCGAGGTACTTTAGTTATCGTGCTTCGTCAAGGGGGGAATCTCGACTGAACCTAATTTTCCCCGTTTTCGGAATGCTTCTCGATCGATCCTTTTCTTCTATTAGAACAAATCCACCATTTATTGTTGAAAATCTTACGCGAGGACGGGGACGTTTCATATTCAAGAAGAATAAATGCCACGAGTCAACTCGCTTCGTGGATTTCTCAGTTAAATAGAAGTGAGCTCACACAAACTGGCGAATTGCTCCTAGGCTATGGTAACGTACCCGGTCTGGAGGCGGCTCTTGAAGACAACAGGTTAGTGGGAGTGGGCGAAACGTTAACACGTATTTCAGCAGCACGATCTGATTTCTTGTTCAAAACACCAATTCATTGATACTCTTCTCGGTGACAAAGAGCACCCGAGAGCTTTTTGCAAGCAGTTACGCAATGCATTTCGTTGATCGGTGTGGGCTTGGGAATAGAAGCCGGGCCTTACTTTCAATGGACCATCGAACACCTTAATTGGAATACTCCTAGCGCACCACCGGCCATGCTCGAGAAGGAAAAAGAGAAGAAGAAATGGCTTCTAGTCGCTTTAGGCCAGGTAAAGGAGCACCGATTCGAAGTGATGCGTGTGGGGGATGTGTGTAGTAAACTAATATTTTCCTTTCAAAGACAATTGACAATGCTTCTGTAAACGGAGCGTATGACCAGGAATCCACGGCCGCATTTCAGCATTTTATCGCCAATGTCCTGTACGACCTACAAGTATACCTCAACACTTCCGACTCCATGGACTGCTTTACAAACGCTTTGGATGTCATGGAGATTATTGGAAGGAAGTATCCTACCGTCTTCTCCGTGACTTTTCAGGTAATTGGCTATGCACAAGTTCACTGTTTCTTGCGTAACTAATTCGTGAGGTTGTAGGATACGGTCGAATTATTGATTGGCTGGTACATAGATATCAATGTGCCAAACGCAGTGAAAATGAAAATATCAGGTAAGTGCACGTTAACCCGTCCCCAATACGCCGATGACGAGAGTAATGGTTATCCTCCCGTAGACCTGTTCATGAGCCTCGACTTTTGTTGGAGAAATCATTTCTCATTTGCAATTCAACTCCTGAAGCACTTCCTGAGCGATTTGGAGACCTCCTTACCCACATTGGAGGCTGATGGCGACCCGGTTACACATCTATCCTTGTTGAGGTATGTTTTCATGGCGTGATTAGTGTATGCTAGTTATTCACTTGTGGAAACAGGTGTTTCCAGCTGGTCTTCTGCTCCATCGCCCCGTGCATCGCGGTTGAACCAGTGTCAGCGGACGAATCTCTACCCATCGAACCACCACCGGCCTTTTTCGATGAACTGGAGCGTATTCGCACATCTATCATCAAATTTATTTACGACATCGGGACTAGGTGCAAAGATTACCAGTGGATATCGGAATGTAAGGTGGCGGTAGTGCGGAAACATTTGACGTGGCATTAACCCGTTTGCTATTTATGTTAGCTAACCATCTAATCCTTCAAATGAGCAAACTGCGTAAACGTCTGTTCTACTACCATCAACCAATGGCCATTCAATGTATCTTAATGGAGTTGGAAATCATTCAGGAGATTCCATCTCCTGAATCACGAAGCCTTGTTGTTCATTGGTTTCGCAAGTTTGACGAGGTAATTCTACAATCCACTTGAGATTTCTTGCGCTTCTCTAACCCGTGTTTATGCAGACTATTCGTGAATGGATGCCCAAATTTCATCTCACAGTGTTGCCCCTTTTACTCAGACCTCAGGCTACGCTCATGCAAGCTCGGTTGATTTATCAAGACGACTCGAGAGTCAGAAACGGGGTGCTGGATATCCTACGACTGGTGATTAAATCGGCGGATTGTAATCTAAAACATGTGCCGGCGAGTTCAGTGCACGATCTTATTAGCGAGGGGATAACTCTATTCCAAAGCTACATTGCTGGACAGCAGCCAGAAGCCGAATTCGTGGTTCTACAAGAGATGCTATACGAGGTTGAAGGGGCAAGAATCACGGACATAAGACAACTGTTTGAGGAAGCATGCGAGAAGAAGGGCGAGTTGCTGCAGTCCATGAGCCCTAGACATGCTCATACGATATTCGTGATGAATGGTTTGATATTGGCAGAATTAGTCAAGGCATTCCCTTCTTATTTCGAGCATGTCTTTTATTATGTAATTATCCTGTTGTTGAATACACCTAATCCAGTTGACACTTCCATGAATGAACTCCGAAATGGAATGTTGCTCATTTTAGAACAGCTCTGTCAGAGCCAAAACAACTTCATGTCCAGTACAAGTCACAGCAGCTCTTCCCAGCCTAACATCTCCGAGGACAGGCTTGAAATTATCGCAAACCTGATCGGAGTCATACTTCGTACGCGGGAAACGCACGCGAACACAAAATGCATCTTGATCTCTTGGATTGGAAAAATCGTCGATTCTTTTGCAAACCAGCCTGGCACTAACAACGGCTCCAACCATTCCTGCAGGCTGTTAACTTCCTTGATTAGCGATATCCTTAGTCAACATGGTATGTGGTTAGATTTGAGTTAGTCCAAGACTACCTGTGCTTATGTTAATGTAATATCAGACTTTAATCTAGTCTTCCGCAAAAGCCACTTGAATATCATCAAGCAATTCGTGATACAATGTGGAAATCGAGTGGAGAGCGAACCAATCTTCAGAAAATTGCTGGAATGGTAAGGCTCTTTGGTAACGCCTGGTACTTGTGAATGTGACCTCATCCTGTTATTTATAGTTCATATGTGTCAGAGCCAAGTGTCCACAACGAGCTCATCCAGATAATGAGCTATTTTGATCCACTATTGACCATGACCTTCAGTGGACCTTCCGAGAATCCATTGTTCGAGCTATTCAAGGTGTGTGACTAATATTCGGCATGCTTTATGTTACACTCGTAACATAACGTTCTTTAGACATGTGTCAGAAGCATTCCGCATCTAGGCACCTTTCGCCCTCAGCATTTTCAGATTGTCATGGACTATCTGGGGATAAGAAACTCCGAACAAGGGCGTGCCAATGGCCTTGCACCAGATTGGCGAGAGCGGCTATTCCACTCGTGCCAAGCTGTGGATGGTTTGAGCCACACAAATTTCTTCAATGACTTGAAAACCGGTACGTTCCAAAACGCTTATTCCATGAGCACACCATTGATCTTGTTTCATTTTAGACATATCGGAGGGTGAAGCTATACGAATCATTGAAAATTCAGAAGAAATGCTGACCTATTGGGCTCTGTGGGAAACTGCCAGATACTGTGTTCTTGCTAGATCCAGAACCCCATTTGGGGGCGCTCAGCAGGTAAGGTTTGAATCGTGAGTGTAGCGAAACGGTATACTGATCAGTACAATCATGGTTTCCAGACATTTGAGGTGTTTGAAAAAGCCCTGATCACTGCTCTATCTCCTCGCGCTGCCACGAGTAAGCTCTCGAATGATATCGACAGCAACAGGTAATTAATCCTGCTGCAAACTGCTTTTATCAGCATTTGACTCATGTCGTATGTTTTCTTGTAAATCCAGTGTAACAGAACTCCAACGAATCCGAGATTTGATTGTATTTATCGACTTCCTTGAATTCCAAATATACAATGCCGCCGTTGGTACAGCCGTGAGCTCAATCCCACTTGCTCCTCGAGCCAGTATCGTATTCTTCCGTACAAATCTCAAGGTATGCGAGGATTGGTTCGTGCGAAATCGCAAAAACATCATCCATGTTTCGAGGAAATCTGGCATTACTTGCTTGTTGATCCGACACTGCTTTAAATTCATTCGCGAGCAAGTCGCCTTCATCGTCTCCGATATTCTCAAGAATTCGCAGCGTATCACCGATATCATTGAGGTGCTAACCATCGTTACGCCTCTGCTTGTAAGCGCTGGTGACGAAGATGGGATTAATGGGTTAATGAACAGTTGCCGCCAGGCCTTTTCTCAGATCAAAAACCGGCTGGAAGAAATAATCGCTTCTGTAAAGGAGAGCGCCAACGAAATATCTATAATGCCTAGAGGAATCGAAGAAAAACGCGAAGAGCAGTCACAGGCAAAGGCTCTTCTAAGTTCTCTTGAAAGGTACCAAAATTTCGAGTGGCTCCAGCCGTCTATGTTCTTAGCTCGGGGAGACATTGAGTTGGCTGCTAAGGAGAGTGTGCGCTTCTACAACACCATGAAGAATAACACTATCGAGGCGTTTTTGGTGCGGCAGCTTAACGAATGTTACTCACAAATTTCGGATTGGAAGTCGATGGCTGAATGGGCGCCTATTATCAGCAAGCTACCCGATAATGCATCGTACGAACATTATTCGAAGGCTCTTATCTGCCTCGATGCAAGTAATTACAGGGAGGCCGAAAGAGAGTTAAGCAAACTTTCACCAATCTCGAGTATTTCGGTCCTGGCCATGCCACAAGAGATCACCCAAGAATTTCAGCCTACGCTGCTAAGTACGATCGTTCATAAAATCAGGTGCGAGGCTGACTTTGATACGCCTAAGCCCGGAGGAATTGTATACGACTTCCTGAACATCTTATCGAAGGAATCGTTCAAGGACTTTTCCTCTCCGTTGATCGCTTTGCAATTCCTCAACCTTTTCCAAAGCAGATCTGGACGCATGTTGTTTGACTTATCTAACATTACCCCAGAAATAGACTACATCCACCATAGTCTGCTTCGGGTATTGATGTACCATCGGATTCCTGAGTTTGTTTTGAAGTCTTCATCTGATTTGCCGGGAATCAAGTCGGTAGTTGATAAAGTTACGCTAACCTCTGCCAAACTCGCTCGCGAGTACACGTGCCTTGAAACGGCAGACGCCATTCTTGCCAGACTACGTCCTGCCAGATGTTTTGAAGTATTGTATGAAGATGCTGTACTTGCATACCAAATGGGTCACGTAGATTCAGCCTTTGGAAAAATAACCGAAGGAATTCGCAAGGTTGACGCTAGCGACCTCGACAAAGCTAGAGCGGCTCTTACAATCGCAGGATGGGCCGCAAAGCTATCGATCCCTGAAGACATATCTCAAGATATCATGTTACTATTTAGCGGTGAAGTTGAAAACGATTCTGCCGCACAATCTTATCCGCAAATGGAGACTGAGCATTTGAGATTGGCATGCTACGGCTTTGCAATTCATCATAACTCAGACGAGCCTCAATCATGGCTCAAATATGCTCAGCATCTAGATAGCATGATATCGAGTGTGTTGAAGCAGAAGGAGCCGTATCGTTTACCTGCAGTCGAAGACCAATTGAGAGAGAAGTTGGAGGAATCTGTGTACAATGATCTATTTTCTGACCAGCAATCGTCATTTAAACAAGTAAGTTTTCGATGCCTTGGTGAATACCTGTATGCAAGCCTAACCAATCTATTGTTAGAAATTCTATCCCGAAGTCCTGCAAAAAGCCCAGACGGACGATCTTTCTTGGTTGGATGGCTACGCTCACGACGATCAATATTCGATCGCGCCTGCAGATCTAGAAATCATCAAGTCCGTTGTTTCTGCTTGGAATTCCTCAATTCGACATGATTTCGGCGTGATCGTCCAAGCGTATTTCAAATTCCTTGCCAGCTGTGCCATCAATGAGGTGTGTCATGTAGTTGACAATTGCTTTCGCGTCATTCCTAACAATTTTCATCATCCAGGGTCAGAAACGTAGTCAATCTAGAGACGGTTTAACAAGTGCACTTCGGATTCTCAAAATCTTGTTCAAATACGGAGGATATCTTAAGGATGTTTTCGAAGAACAAAATCTGATAAATGCCTGGCCTTGGGATCAAATTGTTCCACAATTGTTTGCCGGCTTACAGCACCCTGATCAGTATGTGCAGGACTTTACCACCAAAATCCTCTGCATATTGGCTGCTGCCTCACCTCAAGCGGTTGCGTATCATGCGATCGTAGAAAGCCTTTCTCCCTCGAATGAGAATAGAAAGAACCGAGCTCAAATGATCGTGGAGGCTCTGCACCGAAACAACGATCAGGTGGTACAGGAGATCACCAAGATGGTGTCCGAGTTTCGACGCATCGCAGTCCTTTGGGAGGATTTGTGGACCGATAAGATCGCGCATCTTCAGCCTGAATTGGCTAGGCGAGCACAACAATTGAAGATCGAATTCGATAAAATTGACCAGAATATGGTTTATTCGCTCGCAGAGAAGGACAAGGCTAAATCAGACAGCTATACTGCAATCTTCCAAACTGTGATCACTACCCTAGAGAAATTGTGTGACATGACCATCAATTGCACCCCATGTACACCAAGAGAAGAGTGGTTCATTGAGAAATTTAAAGCGCCAATTGAAGATGCCATCACCAACCTGAGAACTCCAAAGCCGCTCAAGAAAATCAAGGAATGTTGGGAAGCTTTTAAAAAGGTATTGTTTCTGGTTAGTGTCATCAAAGTATTGCATTCTTAAAAGCCTTCCATCCAAAATGTAGATCGAAACAAAGCTATCCAAGGAATTTATGGGAGGGAAAACCCTAAGCCTGGCCGAGGTGAGCCCATATCTTGCGGAGATGAAGGATAGTATCATCCATATCCCCGGCTTGTCTTCCAGCGATGAAGAAATTACTATTCACTCTATCAAAGAAGAGATTCTGGTGATTCCAACTAAAACCAAGCCCAAGAAATTGGTGTTTGTCGGCTCAGATGGTAAGAGCTATGGATACTTGTTCAAAGGGCTAGAAGATCTCCACTTGGACGAGCGAATGATGCAAATCCTGAGAATCACCAACCGGCTGCTGAAGAGAGACCCAGAATCTAATCGGAGATCTCTTCGAGCAAGAAACTACGGTGTCATCCCGTTAGGCAATCACTCTGGAATGATCCAATGGGTCGACAATACATCAACATTGTTCACCCTCTACAGAAAATGGCAGTACCGAGAGGCTGCTTCGAATATACTCATGCAGCCCCAGGACCAAGTAGACAATAAGGCACCGCCAGCCCATCCATCAAAGCCAAACGACATGTTTTACGAGAAAGTCGCTGCTGCTCTCAAGGAGGCCGGTGTTTCTACTAGTATCCCACGAAAGAATTGGCCGATGGAAGTCTTGCGTAAAGTGTATTCAGATCTGGTTTCCGAAACGCCGAGCACTCTTTTGGAAAAAGAATTATGGGCTTCCTGCTCTACCTCCTCGGTCTGGTACAGGAAATCCAAGTCCTTTGTACGATCACTAGCTGTCATGTCGGTAATCGGGTATATAATCGGCTTGGGTGATCGACACTTGGACAATATTTTGATTGATTTCGTTCAAGGCGAAATCATACATATCGATTACAATATTTGCTTTGAGAAAGGCAAAAGACTGAGAATTCCGGAGACAGTTCCCTTCAGATTGACTCAAAACTTCCAAGCCGCCCTGGGTATGTCTGGTGTTGATGGGTATTTCAAGCAAGCAAGCTGCCATAGTCTTCGCGTTTTGAGGGAGAACAAGAAGTCTCTTCTGACCCTGTTGGATGCATTTGTCTACGACCCATTACTAGATTGGAGTCAGGATTCAAAGATTAAGAAGGATGAGCCTCCCCTGGAGGTTAGCGTGAATTTAGGCTTACTGGCGTCTAGAATGGGTTTGTTTCTATCCTCGTCAATTGATTGTAAGATACGTTTTTTGACGCTTCTGATTATTCGTAGCCAAGTTTAAAGAGGAACTCGAAACCCATCGCCAAAAACTCGATCAATCTTTAGCTTTGATAGAGATTACCGCGGATGATATCACGTCAGCAGTGGAGAATTTCCATATACCTTCGGCCTCCTCTAGCTCGCCAGACGCATCTGCTGACATTGCCAGGGACGATCTCGAGTTGTATATCGCCTCTCTCCGTAGCTATCTTGGTCAATACGAGAACAATCATGAAAACATCGTCACAGCTCTTGACCGGCTAAAGGTATGTCACTCACTTTTCAATTAACTACACTCCAGCATCTCATAATGGCTGTCCGAATATCTGTAGATCGATACACGCACGTTTTCTGACGATGGAGGTTCTTTTGATTTCTCAGAGCTCATTTCAGAGCTTGATTCCAGCAGCGCACTTGCGCAAAAACTCTCCATGCTCGAATCAAATCTACATAAGTGGGAAAAAGACCAGGCCTCTCTAAGAGCCAAGTGTTCCGATCACCTCGAACATTACAAACGATACGTGAATGGAGCCCCTCACATTCTTGAGCAGGATTTCTACCTTCGCTGGAAAACAATAATAGAGCCTATTCTACAGTCTGATCTTGAGAACCACAGTGTTACTGAGGCATTGAATAGATACGAAAAGCTGAAGCCATCTAGCAGGCCAACATTATCGTCTTGGCAAACTATACTCTCCCAGGCAGCCTTGGATACCGCTAAGCTTCAGCAAGTTTACGGACAACTTATCAGTTACCTAGACAATCAGCTTGACCAGAACAAACTCAGGTATGCTGGCAAAGACGAGGGCAATCGACTGAATCAAACCCAGCTAGGAGCTGCCTGGACTGCTCTTGTTGAACTGTACCAGCTCTTCGAGAATTACGCTAATGATCCAAGCTTTGATATCTTGGCCGTGGTTCAACAAAAGTTCGGAATAAGATCCAAGTTTCTTCCTGACACCGATTTAGTAAAGGATGTAGATACCGTTGACACGCTGACCTACATACTGAAACAACTTGTAGGGATTATCCGAGGTAATGATGCATTACAATTTCTTCATCAGAAGCCTCACTGACTTTGGACTAACTCACTAGACCATACCACCACCGAGCAATCTCTTGAGCAACTACATGACTCAGTCACAAAACTCACCAAACTGCCTCAGGTTGTTTTCAGTTTCGAGACCAATTTATCGGACACGATAATCCCACAGATATTTTCACTGTATCAACATTCGACCGAAATCTTCAACAATCTTGACTCCTCCCTCTGCGATATTCTTGAGGCTTTAACTCCAGAGGCACTAAATCAATCTTATGACGACATGGTAATACCTTTGGGAGACTCTTCTTACACGAATCGGATAATAACTCTTCATTGAATAGAATGTCAAGTATCTAGATATGCTGGCTGGTGTCAATGGTGTAGAAGTAGCCGAAGGTGTTTGCAACTTCGAAAAGAATTTCAACGAAGTCCTACCATGGCTAGAGGTAGCTATATCCAAGTGCATGTCTTAACAAGAAACTCTGATTGATTGCTGTTTAGCAGACTGTATCCCTCGACTTCCATGAACGGCTATTCCAATGCAAGCTTCAGGTAGGTAGATGAACTACCTACTGTATAACCAGATGACTGATGGTTGTATGCAGCTACTTTCCCATATTTTCAGCTCAATTCGCTCGCTTGCTCAGTCTCATGACGATTTGGATTTCACCTTGGTTCCCCCTATGTGTTCGTCAGAAGTCCTGAAGAAGGAGCATATGAAGGGCGAAATCTACAATACGATAACAGAGATCCGACACATCGTTCTATTCGAAGTCCATAACCGGGCCATGGCGCAACTCTGTAAGAGCGCTATAGGAGTGATTCTTGAATCGCTAGAAGCATTGATGGGAAATATCAAAGATAATGACAACGCCAACAAGAATTTGATAAAACACTTCGTCAGCACTGGCGTGTGCACACTACCAGACATCCATGCAGAAAGAGCCGTCATTAATCAATATATCTTTGAAACCTTCAAAGCACATAAGCTCCAAGTGGTATGGGATTGTTCGTTAAATTGTCACCGCTACTGGAATGCTAACCTCTATGCAACTAGATCACTCATCGTAAACAGCTTCTGGATCGTACCTTTGCATTCCAAAGCTTTTACTTTTCCAAATTCCAGTGGCTTAATAAGCCCTACTTGCTTGGGATTGACGACGTGAAGGTGAAAATACAATGCCGACTGGCTGGCTGAAATGTGTAGTAACATAATATATAGGTTATTTCGGAGCTAGCTCAAGACAAAATTGATATTCAGAACTCAAAGACCATGGTAGAAGAGCTCTCTCATTCGCTCCAAGAGATGGAGTCGGATCTTACGAACGCAGCGTGGCCCGACTTGTCTCTGAACGTTTCTGAATCCTTATTACAGTCTGTTCGCCACAGTAACAAGTTGCTGGATGCGAAGTTTGACACGGTAAAATTATTTCACTCAGCATCAGCAATATTATTTCTTTGTCTGACGTGCTAGTGTTAGATTCAAAGTGCTAGTCAACTTATAGATACCATCCTCGATTTCGAAAATATGCGTGGCCCACAAGATGAAAACCCGGAGGAACTCAATATCTTGGAGATTTTGAAGGCGTGCCAGATGATATTAAAGCCAAGCAGGTTCGTACTCCACGATACCAATGTCTGAGTAAGTGCACTCACCCCTACTTTAGCCAAACTCAACCAAGCGCCATCGACAATGTCGTCGTAAAGATGCAGGATCTGAAAGTAATAGCCTCCTATTCTTCGCAACTCAACAGATACTGATCTTTTGCATAGTTGGATAGCGTTCAGGATAGCATGCACAAACTTATGAGTGAAATCGGATGGCTTTATACGTCTATGGAAGAAATTCTCAATGAAGTGTCTGGTTTGGTAAAAGTCTTATACAATCAAACTAATCGTAAGCCTGAGGTGCGGTCCATACATCAACGCTTCAAGGTACCTCTATCTTTTCCCGGATTCATGGATCATGCTTTAACACGGCACCGCTTCTCTCCAGGCATTTATCATTGTTTACTCCGACTTCTCCTATTATTTTGATACTTTGTTTGAGTCGCTCGAAACCCTATTTGGCAGTGAAAATGCACAAGAGCAAATAAGGCTTAGCGAACTCAATGATAATATTCAGAATATTGTAGAAAGGGTAGGAGACAACACCAGCCTCCTGCTGAAGTGCCGCATTAACCTTTGCCTTGGCATATTAGAAAACCGATGCTGAGCTTGCGCTGAAGAAACTCTTCACCTGTTTGTATGCGCTCAGTGAGGATCGCGATGAGCCCGAAATATACCGGATTCTGGAGGAGGACGCCGGCTCGGGGATTGATGAATGGGAAGAAGATTACAAGGAGGCCGACAATAAATCTTCAGCAAACGTTACCCCAGGCCCGGTTGAAAACAACGATATCAATGGTAAGTCCTATATATGCTCATGAATCGGAAGGAATGCTAACTTGACACCTGATAGCTCGTAACCGTCAGAACTATGCACTGAACATAATCGATCGAATCCGGCGAAAACTAAACGGCTTGGATGGCGACAAATATACCTCCATGACCGTAGAGGAACAAGTGGATTATGTGTATGAGCAAGCCACCTCCACGGATAATTTGTGTTCAATGTACGAAGGATGGACTTCATGGATTTAACAGGTAGGAACCCCACTTCAGCTACCCAGGTGATCAAGCGGAGTTATCTGGTACTCGGCCGAGTCAAGGCCTCAGTCATACGCACTAAGCCGTCCCATGCTGCGGACAGCATGAAGTATAGACGTGTACAGTCTGCACGTGGTAGACCAAGTTCGCTTGTCATTTCTTCTTGTTAGCGTTTGAATAAATTGAGGTGTTCGTAACCATAACCGTTCTGGAGTTACCCAAGGCTGATTGAGTTGTCGGCCCAAGATACATCACAGAACAAACCAATCCGGTGCTTTCGCCGTTTGTCGTACAGCTCACTACCATGCAGAGTCGACCCCACCGAACTCCAATAATGTTGAATCGCTCGACATCAAGACGCCCATCCATCAGAATATTATTGAGGCCAAGTAAAACTTGCCTTAGTGGAGATTGTGATTTTCCTTTTGTTATAAGGAGGGCTTCGTTCTCGTCTCACCCATCACTTAAAATCGCAACTTTATTGTTCATGGTTACATCATACAAAGGTAAGCACTTACGGATTGGTGTGTAAATAGCTTATTCCTCATCAGACTCCTCCTCTTCCTCATCTTGGTTGGCGATGTTGAAGTATCTGAGCTCATAGGTGGTCTTGTTGGTGGCAATGACACGGAGCCAGTCACGAAGTTGGTGCTTCTTCAAGAACTTCTTGGTGAGGTACTTGAGGTAACGCTTGGAGAAAGCTTGGGTGGAGACAACAGTGATCTTGGCATCGTCACCACGCTTGATGGAAACAATGTCACCAAGGTTGTTGGTACGGCCTTGGACCTTGATGCGATCGTGAAGGAATTTCTCAAAAGCAGCGGCATCAAAGATCTTGTCGTTGGCAGGGCCTGAGCAGTCCAAAGTGAACTTGTAGGTAACCTTCTTGGCCTTGTTGGTCTTGGTAACGGGCATGACTAAAGTTTTGAGAAACTCCAAATGTAGAGAAGAGAGAAGGAACCCGTTTGCGCGACAATAATGTATTTATTTTACGGCTCTCCACAGGGCGGGCGATGATTGGCCACAAGAATCCAAGGAATTTTTTTAACTCCGGGCTCTGCCTGGAAAGCCAGGTCCATGGAAATCAACGATCAGGTAAATATGCGAATTCCATTGCCTCGACACCGCGTACTCCACTGGATTTTTTTCAACATCGAATCATCCCAGACTCGACCTCTCCTCCCCCAACAAAAACCGTTTGTGAGGATACTCTAGTACACTCCAACCCCCTTATTAAGATACTAGACTTGTTTTCAAAGTATATTCAAACTATACATTATTTGGAGTCCTTTAACCCTGGTGTCCATATTCTTACTCTTCTGTAACATATTAGATATTATCCATCCTGTTCCTTGACACTTGGTGCATCCTCAGCTATTTTCTTGTTTAATTTGTTTCGTTCTTTCAATACCCATGGAATCAGCTGTCTTGAGCAACGTTCGTAAACCGTAAGTATTTGCTGGAAGTGTCCCTTACCTGGGTCGGTCCTAAGTGATGATTTATTCCTAGACCAAGTAGAGCTAACAGCACCCACTCACTTACCAACAACTCTTCTGTCGGTGGCATTAATAATGGTAGCAGATTGAAGCAGCTACAACGTTCAAATTCCAGCACAAGCACTGCATCGGCCGGCGTAACAGCCCACAACGTTAATACATATACAATACCGCAAAGCCCCACATCATCTAGCGCCTCTACAGGCATTCATCCTTTGCATTTCACCTGGGTGTTTTGGTTTATGCATCGTCAACCTGGCCAGAAAATCACGAATTATGAGAGTGCAATGAAAAAGATCGCCTCGTTTTCTTCGGTAGATATTGTAGTTGTAAGAAACCATTGGACCTCTTACTGATAGACCCGGTGTTTGCAAAATATAGATTGAGGATTTCTGGGCTGTCTACTCACATCTCCGGCGCCCACACGAACTACCAACCATCAGTGATTATCATCTATTCAAGCAGGGAGTTCGCCCAGTCTGGGAGGTAAGTATTTCAGCCACCATCTATTCCGCCAGCCCAAATGTTTAATCGATGCTGATAAGGACGAAGCAAACATCAACGGAGGAAAGTGGATCATTCGATTCAAGAAAGGGCTAGCTTCCCGTTATTGGGAGAATTTGGTGTTGGCAGTCATTGGGGATCAGTTCGAGGTAGGATCGGAGATATGTGGGGCTGTGCTGTCGATTCGCCATAGTGAAGATATTCTCTCCGTGTGGAATCGGTCAGCCCACGAAGGCCGTGTCAATCTGAAGATACGGTAATCGCGCTACTTTACCCCTCTTCAGTCTAGCCATCCTCTAATCATTCTTCAGGGATACGCTGAAACGCACTCTGGATCTACCATCCGATACCATTATGGAGTATAAAACCCACAATGACGCACTCAGGGACAACTCCAGCTTCCGCAACACTGATGTGTATAAATGATTTGCTTTTGATTAAAATACCCATTTCTTGCGAAGTCTGCAATTGAATGATGGTTTTTTGGATGTCTGAATCCTCTGAACACAAGGTATGAACAATGCACATACACTGCTCTAAAAGATCCATTTTACTCTGTTGTACGGGAATCGCACAACCTCCGTGGCTGATTGAAGAGGTCATGTACTTTATGTACAATATTGTAGATGAGGCTATCCCGGAATACGGCCTTGGTTTTATGGGCACGGTGGGTGGCACGGATATTATGGGATGCATGGAACTGACCGGCTAGTTGGCAATATTAGTAAGCTTTTATTGCGGGATTATATGTTTGGCCGCCACATCGTAGCATCATTATACTCGTAGATATGGAGCAAGTCGCAACGAGCTTCTGGATTTCTTCAAGTTTATATTGAAATGGAGAGATAATCGGAAAAGAAAGAAATACAAGTATCTATAGAATGATAAACATGAATCAAAATCTTTGAGGGAATTAGTGGCCGTGAGGGTCGCTTTGTTCCTTTTGCTCAGGGATAACCTTGATCATGTCGTCGATACGGAGAATGGAGATGGCTGCCTCGGTGGCTGATTTGAGTGATTTGATCTTGGACATAGCTGGCTCCAAAACACCGGCGCGCAAGCTATCACGGATCTCTCCCTTGATCAAGTCAAGACCGTACCACTTCAACAACATCTTCTCTTCGTCGGTGGTGGTTTGGGATTCGTTATGGATGGAGCGCAATCTAGCAACAAGCTCTGTGGAATCTTGGGCAGCATTCACAGAGAGAGTTTTGGGAATAACGAGAAGTGCGTTGGCAAATTCGTTGATGGCAAGTTGTTCACGGGAACCAAGGGAAGTGGCGAAATTCTCAAGGTGGATGTTCAATGCGGCTTCAACAGCACCACCTCCTGGAACGACCACATTGGACTCGAGAGTACGCTTGACCACGCACATGGAATCGTGAAGGGAGCGCTCCATCTCATCGAGCATGTAGTCGTTGGCACCACGAAGAATAAGGGAGGCGGATTTTTGAGCCTTGGTTCCCTTGATCAAAATGCACTCGTCGTCGGAGATACGCTCTTGGACAACTTGCTCAGCATAACCAAGGTAGCTTTCCTCGAAAGATTCCTCTCCGTCCAAGTTGGCAAGAGTAGAGATCATGGTAGCCCCGGTGGCCTTGGCAATTCTTCTCATGTCCTCCTTGGTAACTCTTCTCACGGCCATGGCACCAGCCTCGACGAAGCACTTGAGGCAGAGGTCATCAATACCCTTGGTTGTCAAGATGACATTGGCACCAGTATCAAGAATCTTCTTGATTCTGTCAGTGGTGATTCCGATTTCTCTCTTACGGATATCTTCCAACTTCTCTGGGTCATCAACCAAGATGTTAACACCAAGGTGCATACGAGCCTTCTGGAGGTTAATATCCAAACAGGCGATCTTAGCATCAGTAATGCGAGTCTTCATGGCGGAAGAGGCAACAGTGCAGTTGAGGGCATATCCATCAACGATCATAGACTCCTTCACACCCTTGCCGTGGGCTTTAAGGATGTTGACTGCCTTAACGGGGTATTTGGCTTCACCTCTGGCATTGACATTCTTGACGGCAAGCATAGAGTCGACCACCATGTTGGCGAAAAACTCGTCATCCGTACCAATAATCTTACTGGACATGCTGGTCTTGGCGACGTTCATCAAACATTCACGTCCAAGGGCATCGACCTTGGAGGTCATCTTGTCAACAATAAACTTGCATGCCTCTTTGCAAGCTTGGCGATAGCCGGAAATAATAACTGTGGGGTGAATTTTGTTCTTGACGAGTTCGTTGGCACGTTTCAAAAGCTCGGCAGCAATGATGACGACTGAGGTAGTACCATCTCCGACTTCCTTGTCTTGTTGATGAGCAAGTTCGACCAAAACACGACCGGCGGGATGCTCCACTTCCAATAGGCCGAGAATGGTGGCACCATCGTTAGTAATGGTCACATCCTGAGCAAGAGATGCTAATTTAGTCGAGAAACATTGTAAACAATTGTATTATAAACTTACACCAATGTCATCAACCATCATTTTATCCAAACCAACTGGACCCAGAGAGCTCTTCACGATGTTGGCGATAGAAGAAGCAGCCAAGACTAAAATACAAAGTAATAGTAAGAAACTAGAACCAGATCAAGGATGTACTGGGTCCGTGAAGGAATTAGGAGTATTTGGAAAATCGAATTGAATAGGGGGACTGATGGCTACAACTGTGTGGTAATTACCATTTTGACTTCTGACATCCTGACCGGTGGCACGCTCTCCACCGAGAAACAGGGTAGGATTACTTTCTTTGGCATACATATTGTGCTAGTAACTTTGGAGTAAAACTACACAGGATGTTCGTTCAACAGTAAGTTGGTACTGCAGGTCAACCTCCCGTATCAGGCGGTTTTTTTTTCTACCTCTCTGAGTAATTAACTCGGAAAAAATCAAACAAGCATTGTTTTTTTTTTGGAAGATTGTAGAAGGTTAGGGCAAGCAAAGGGATTAGATTTTGATTCGTTAATCAAATTGTTGATATTTTGCTCAGGCAGCGTAATTTCAATGAAGGGGCCGTGCAGGCAATGCTGTTCCTATGGTATCGTGCTTAACCTAGAAATCCAACTTGATTAACTTAGAAAGATGCTTAAATAGTCTTACGCACTCCCTTCTACCCAAGATGACGTAAAATTCACCCACACCTCTGAACTAAATACCTACACTCTACTTCCAAGGCTCCAGAATTGCTGTATTGATTTTAGTATGTTTTTAACAAGATCAGAATACGACCGCGGAGTCAACACTTTCTCCCCCGAAGGTCGACTTTTCCAAGTTGAATACGCCATCGAAGCAATCAAGGTATTGTTCAACGAACCATTTCACTCTTCTATATTGCTAAATTTCTGAACGCAGCTTGGCTCAACAGCTGTTGGTATTCAAACTTCAGAAGGCGTCGTACTCGCTGCCGAAAAACGCATAAACTCACCCCTCTTGGAGCCTAGCTCAATCGAAAAGATTCTCGAGATTGATGCTCATCTTGGTTGTGCTATGTCTGGACTTACTGCCGATTCGAGAACAATGATTGACCATGCACGAGTAGAGGCCCAGGTATGCAGTACAGCGAACTCTTTAGCTTAAACAGATGACTGAACTATCTCAACAGAACCACCATTTCACATACAACGAGTCGATCAAAGTGGAAAGTGTGACCCAAGCTGTTTGTGACTTGGCCCTTAGATTCGGTGAAGGAGCTGAAGGAGAAGAATCGATCATGGTATGGACATCCGAGTCTGTGATGATGATAAGATGGTGGCTAACCGTTTGTATAGAGCCGCCCCTTCGGTGTTGCTTTATTGATTGGAGGCTATGATGAAAACGGTCCTCAGCTGTAAGCACTGGCATAAATACGATTTCACTTTTCTGCTGAGCCTAATGACATCTTTTAGTTACCATGCTGACCCTTCAGGAACTTTTGTTCGCTACGATGCCAAAGCCATTGGATCCGGATCGGAAGGCGCCCAAACCGAATTACAACAACAATACAACAAATCTATGACCCTTCAGGAGGCCGAGACATTGGCCCTCAAAGTGCTGAAGCAAGTTATGGAGGAGAAATTGAACTCCATCAATGTTGAGCTTGCCTCCATTGTTCCAGGAGAGAAGTTTAGACTCTATAACAAGGCCGAGTTAGAGGAGGTGATCGCAAGATTGTGATGTGTTAATTTACTGTTTGAGAAGGATTTAGTCGAATTATAAACTGAACACAGCATTATAAAATCTATAATTATATCCTAGTTTATATCTCATTAAATAATGCCCAGTTTAACCGAAATCTACCAAGCCATCAAAACTCAAATCAACGATGAAATCAATTTCTTCATACGGGGAACAGAACTTGTTGGTTTACGCATGGCATTGGAGATATTACCCTTGTAATATGCAGCAATGCCAGTCGAGATTACAATCCTGGTTTTGATTCGGCCAATGATGGATCGATTTACTGGCAGGCTCATTTAGGAGTAGAAAAAAAATTGGCTAAAAAAAACGAAATAATCAGGGGGACTAAGCAGGGGGGCCTTGAAATTTAGTGGCCGAACTGAGGTGTATAAATGTCGCCCATAGGATGTACCTATCCCTCATCCAACACTTGGATCGCAAGTTCCATCTGACAACAGGTAAAGATCCATTCATTTTATACTCTCCCGATAGTTGAGATGACGAAAACGCGTCTTGATACCCTGAACTTCTTCGGACGTTTCTTGATGAATCAAAATCGCATTTAGGAATTCCTCGTTTCTGATCTACTCACTTTCGAGATTACTACTGTTGCTATAAGAACTCTTTCTCATCCATTTCGTTTATTAGATGCTATTAACTTGAAGTTCATTCAATGATGACATTCAATCGGACATACGGTTTGAAGGTAACTATCAATTTGATGTGCTCCATTGTGTGAGGAACTTTTCGTGATGAAAGAGAAGTTTTGCCAGTTCTGCTACTGAACAACATTGCTGATACTTACTTTACTCTCGCTTACCTTCTGACAAAAGCGACTCACACAATTTAATGTCTTATTTCGTATGACTAACCAATTCTTCAGTAGTATTATATTCAATACATTGCCACTATTCCTTCAACTACCGTCCGTATCTGTAAACCTACAAGCAATAGGTGAGTTTCTTGTTATATACGGAGATTCCTTTACAATGATGAAAGAGAAGTTTTGCCAGTTCTGCTACTGAACATCATTGCTGATACTTACTTTACTCTCGCTTACCTTCTGAACAAAAGGAATCTTCTGTCAACAATATTTAACAATTATACTAATAATTTCCCAGATTATCTATAGATATCCTCTATAATATTGCCTGACCCTCATTCTTACTGTACAAACACTCATGTAAGTATTCTGAATGATCTTATGAATGAGAAAGCTAAATGATGTATTTTCCAATCCGTGTTTCACATGATCTAATGATTATACCCTTTTGGACCTGATACTTTCTCATTCATGTTGATACTTTTTGACATCGTACTAATTTACCTTTAGATTTACAGATTGAGATACATATACGCTGTACATATTCTAATCTGGGCCTTCACTTACAATGTAAGTTATTTACCGTACTGGATATTTCAACCAATGGCGATGATGAGCTCTTGCTGGCACCAGTCGTAGAAAATTATGACGATAGCTTTCGCGAACCTTTATATACGCATAGGTTCCTGAGCCATTGAAATATCAATCAAAGTTTTTTAAACGATTAAGTTTACTGACTATTTCATCAATAGGATCTCCGAAATGTAAATAAATATATTTTATAATCTATTACTCGTCGTTGTTGAATTGAATACGTGTTCTATCTTTGACAGTAGTGTAATAATCCTGAACCACATCATTGAGATGAATATGCTTGTCAACCTAAAAATTACATTATTATATATCAATCTAGCGACCAGATAACAAGAAGGATTACCTGAGCTCTAGACTTGAGCAATATTTGTTGAGCTTTTTCTGGACTCAACTCATAACGAGTTATCAGGTAACATAGTACCATAGTTGCTGACCTACCCCTCCCAGCTGCTAGGTATTAGCGGATGTATTACAGGGAGCGTATTGAAAAGGTTACCCTTGCAATGAACGTAAATCGTCCCGTTATTTTTCTTCACGCAGCTTTCAATATATTCTACACCGGCACGAATGTTCTCGAGGCTAGGTGTAGTGAAATCTTCAGTCTCCAACCGAACCTGCTCTATATCCAGTTCTTTGTAGAGTTGACAAAGCTCGTCAAACTCTCTGCACATATTGACGACGTATTTTACGTTGGCGGTCCGATTTAGCTCTCGGATCAAAGACTCATCAGGTAAAGCGCCTATGATAACGGTTTTGTCAACCCTTCATTCAGATTAGTTGCGGCTAAGGTGAGCGTTTCACTTGAGCCTACCGATTCCACCACGTCCAGCCGCTCAAGGGGGACAGGGTCTGCGCGAGTAATTTGTTATACCACAGCGAAACGTAAAACTGAGTTCTTGCAACAACGCCAACTTTCGTTCCTTCATTTGCTGGTGGTGAAGTGGTTGTCATATCTCTTGTGGGATGGAGGCAAAGTTGGAAGGGATTCACAAGACTTAAATGCCCAGATATTTCATCTACGGTTCATGTACCGTGACGATTATGTACATTGTCAAATCCATCAAGCAATATAATCAACAATTCTGATGGGGATGTTTATATCGAACATGAGTAGAAATATATTAGATGAAACGGAGAATTATAGCTGACATACGGCACAACTAACTGGCATTGTAACTAGCCCAGGAAACATCGAATATGCAAGGAATTGTGTCACCACCAGTTTTGTTCCGTTTATTAAAACAAATCTTTGACTTTATACTAGACTATACAAGTTAGAATTTCATGGCATGAGGAGCTTGTCCCTTACGAAGAGTGAAGGAAGCATTCAAGTATGAGCGAAGATGAGGAACTTGGGCAACGGCAGCCAAGATTTCCTTGTCAACGACCTTTTGATCAGCGGAACGAGACTCAGAAATAACCTTCTTGGGTTGCTTCTCGTCGAAGAATTCTTCCTCGGTCTTTCCGGCCTTGGAGGTCTTTTCCTTCTTGAAGTAAGCATCATCGAATTTCTCGTCAACCTTGACGTTGGAAAGATCGACCTTGGTGGAGGTAGCAAGAACATATGCTTGGTTGACACGTCTGAGAGGAACACCGTTAACCTTGTAGGGACCGGTGACCAACAATAAACCAGAGGCGAGTTGCTTCAAGAAGACGACTCTCTTGCCACGGAAACGACCAGCCAAGAGAACAAGAACAGTACCGGGGGTAATGGTGGCACGAAGCTTGGTTGGCTTGGCGGTCTTGCGGGAAACCTTGGGTTGGGCGATGTCTTCGGCGGGATACCAACGAGAAGCCTTGTTCAAGGCAACAACGCGCTCTTTACCGTTTTTGTCACCATTAACTTGGACAGTTTTGGTGGTTGGGGCGGCGGTGTCGTTCTTGGCAGCGGCGACCTTTTGCTTCTTGTAAAGGGCACGCTTGGCGAAAACGCTAGAGCGGGACAGGCGGGTGATGCCTGGGGCGACGAAAGAATTTCTGGGTTTGTGAGACATGTCCTTTAGAAATACCACTAGAAATCATTGGCAAATTAGTATGTGGATGGATGGAAATGTCAGAGCTACTGATATTCTAGAAGAATTCACCAACTCACCAGATGCTAGAGTCTCGAAATCGATCTCTCTTCTGATGTGGATTGAGGAAAGAGAAAGCAACAGACGTCGTTCTTGGTTATTTATTGCCCCAATCGTGGTGAGTCCACGGCCAACACCAATCAGATGGGTTTACCACCGGATCCCACCGATATCCCCGAAGTTATGCAAATCATGGGTGAGTGTTGATTGAATTCTCCAGTAGTTTTATAATGATTTTTAACAACCTGCCGAACGATACTGTACAAATATACATTCACAAAACTGTTCGTAAACTAGGATATTTTGGGAGTGGATTGATGTGTATCTCTGGGTGGTGTGTTCTCCTGGGCTATGGTTGGCGTCGAGGTTGAATGTTCGGATTGTAGAAATCGGCGCTTGGCAGGAATATCTATTGAGCTGGTCGTTCTTTGCTAGGGCGAGTGGACGGTTGGGATTGGCTACGTTGTGCTTGATCTAAGGCTTGCTTTTTCTTTCTCTGTTTGCTCTCGTATTCGTGCCAGTCCCCATCGATGGTAGGAAGCCTAGAGAGCAGACGGGTTAGTCGAGGGGGTGGCGGCTGTGTTAACCAATATGGGGGCTTACTTTTGGATGGAGCATGCCTCGGGTTCCTCCGAGGTAAAGTATGGATGGCTCAAAGCATCTTGAGCAGTGGGTCGTTTGGCCGGATTCATGGAGAGAAGCCGTTCAGCGAGGTCAAGTGCGGCTGGGGTCATGATTCTGGAATAGATGGGTTGAGTAATGCGCCTTGTAGGTAGATATTCGTAGAGGCAAAGTACTTTTTGAAATAATCCTTGAACTTCTTCCCTGATTTGTCTTTGGGTCGAACGAGCCCAAACCATGGCAGTTCCACCACCGAGGGCCAGTCTGCCTTGTTGGGTGCACCCATGATCCGGTAGATTTGCTCCAGCTGCGTTATCTCGTCGGATCCTTGGAAGACCGGTTTGCGCATGAACAACTCCATCATGATGCAACTGTGGTTCAGACGACCGTTAGTGAAGATAAAAAAGAAATCGAGAGCTTGGCTGACGCACCCTACACTCCAGATATCCACCTCCGCACCATATTTCGTTGCCCCGAGCAGGAGCTCCGGTGGGCGGTACCACAACGTGATGACGCGGTTCGTGTAGTCTTTCAATCGGTTGCGTTCATGCACTCTGGCAAGTCCAAAGTCCGCAAGCTTGACTTCCCCCTTTCGATTCATCAGGATGTTGGATCCTAGAAATGGGTGAGTGGCCGGTTTTAGGAACAGACGGCGGGCTGGGCTTACCTTTGATGTCTCTGTGAAGGACATTTTTGCCGTGTAGATAGTGGATCCCCTCCAGTATCTGCTTCATTAAGCACTTGATATGCGCATGGCTCAACTCAAGCTTGGGGTAACCAAGAAACCCGGTCAAATCATAATCCATGTAGTCCAGGACCATGTATACTGAGCCTGCTCATCATCACTGAAGCGTGAGTAGACGTGCGCGGCATCCGTGGCGATTGTATTCCTACCTTTGTGAACGGCAATTTCGTGGATTTTGATGATGTGTTTGTGGCTCATGCTCTGGAGCAGCTTGATCTCTCGCATCGCAGTAACCGGGAACTGGGGAGATGATCCAACGTTAGCGCGATTCGATACGCCACCATCACACTTCGAACGAATATTTACCCCTTCTTTCTCGCTTTCCATTCGGATACGTTTCAAAGCAACGATGATGCCGGTGTGTCTATTTCTTGCCTTGTAAACCTTGCTAGATACACAGAGCAGGCCTTGTTAGTATGCCGCATGCTATGGACGCATGTTGCTCGATACTTACCCATAAGTTCCTTCCCCGACCTGATCCATTTTTTCATAAATATCTAACGACTGTGTCTTAGCACTCGATCCTGAAGGGGTTTGTTTGGCATTCGTTGACGGCGTGGTTTCAGCTCGAGCTTTTGGATTCCCCATCTCCTTCACTGTAGGCCTCGCCGAAGCATTCGGAGTGGTTGGTGGTTGAGGCAGCGAGTCGTTGGGCTTAGATGAAGATGGGGGTGTGGTTATCTCCATGGCTTTGACTTCGGTTGATGGCGGCGGAGGTGGCGGAGAGTTCGGGTCATCAAGCTTGGATAGAGATGGTGGTGGCGGGGGCTGCGAGCTCTTGCTCTCAAGGGGAGGTGGAGGAGGTACAGGCGTTGATATTAGTGTTGGTGATCTTGTTAGTAGTGGAGGTGGAGGTGGGGTATTGTTTTGATCGTTTTGTGTTTGCTCCGATTTTCTTTCCATTAGGTCTTGCTTCTCGTACTTTTTGGATATATTAATGGCCGCTTGATGGTAAAGTCCTGAAGAATTCTCGAGTCTCGAACTGTGGCTTCTTGACCAGCTGCTCGATGCTTTCTGGTGATATCTGGATGATCTCGTATTGCTTCTGGAGCGGCTTCGTGGGGACCGTCTTCTGTATGGATCATAGCCAGAGTATGGGCTTCGCGATCGACTCTTAGAGTATCCACCACGATACGAATCGTACGCTCTGTAGGATTTTCTATGTTCGCTTGACCTCCAACTCCAGTGATCGTATTCATGACTTGGTGACCCTGTACGGCTTCGAGAACGTCGTCGACGAGATTCATAATGTTGATACCGAGGACCCGGACTTCTGGAGCGGTTTCTTGCCATTCTTTTCCCGTTGTATCGATAAGGACTTGGACTCCGAGATCGCTTTCTATAATGGTATTCCGGACTACGCGAACGTCTGCCTGGACTATAGTGCCACTGCGAACCATATCCATGCGGACTTCTAGACCTTGCCCTGGGGGAGTAGCGTCTGTATCGCGTAGACTCATAGGCGTACGATCTAGATTCTTTTCGAAAAGACTGCGTTCTATGTGAAGGCTCTTCTCTGCCAGAATCTCTACTATCGGATCTCCTTCTAACATCATTGTGTCGAGTTCTGCTGTGCGATTCCTTGTTGCGTGGGATCTCTTGAACAGTAGTAGAGGCAGGATGTTGCGGATTTGCCGTGGTCTCCTTCTTATTGTCGATGGGGTCATTCTCAACGGTTTTCTTCTCCGTCACAGAATTGTCGTCTTCATTTTCGGGGGTACTTTGAAAAAGGTCATTCTTAAATACGTTCGACGACTTTCCAGCTGTTCGCTTAACTATGGAAAACCGGACTTTCTCCTTTTCTTGGATAGCGCACTTGTCAGCCGAACTGGATAAATGTCTTGTATTATAATTATCCGCAGACAAATCAGATTGCAACTGAGGATCGCTATTGTTAGGAAGGACCGGCTGTGAATTGGTAGCTTCATCACAAGGGTGATCTCCGGAAGGAGTTAATCGACGATTACGATCATTACTGCTGCTAGTCTCAGCATGTAAAGTATACTCCTTGGCTGAAATAGAGATGGACGAGGTTTGACTATAAGTAGTGGACTCTATACGAGCATTTTCTTCAACCCCAGACGCGCTCGAAGTAGTCTCCGAATGCAGAATGGAGTTATTGAGGGTTGAACTTGAGCTGAAACTCTTGGTTACAGAGGAAGTGGTTTTGGATAGTTGATGTGAAGATGTCGAGGACGATTTAGAATACTGTTGACGGGAATTGTTCATTATCTAAAGCCAGGTGAACACTAGATAATTGAGCACGACAGCGAGCACCAGATCTTTTTATCACGCGATATATGCTAGCGACGATAAGCTAAAGTGATGGACAGGAATTAACAATCAAGCCAATATTACCAAACTAGATCTCGTAGGCTTTACCTTTCTTCACTTGGTCAACAAGCTGAGAATATATTATGAGATAATACTATTTTCTAATTTGCCAACTCGCCTGAGCAACTTTTTATTTTTATTCCATGTTTAGTTTGGAGATTTAAGTACGATGAAGATGTGCGAGTTTAACCGCACTAATCAATCACACGCACTAATCACACGATTGAGGAGTTTCCCAATTGGAATTTCCTGGTTTTCAGGAGCGATCTCCTTAATCGACCCTTTAGTGGCCTCTCACCGTAGGATACATCAATGCTGACAATGGCAGGAGCCAACATGTAAATATAGAATAGAATATCCTAAATCGCCATCCCGTGGCCAGATATTTACTTGCATAATCTACTAATTCCTTGAATCATGTGAGATCAATTTACTAAACAACGAAAGCATGAACTACGCGGCGGTTTTTGTTTTATATACATCAAATAAGAGCCGTTGGGAACTCCTAACGCTAAAACCTCACGCAGCCGTTGGTTTTTGTAAATCTTTTCGTGATTTTAAATGAAAAGTCCAGTTTGCTTGGAGATCTACTGATTCAACCATGACTTCCAATTCACTACTTTTGCGACTTTTCAACTCTGAGTTTTTCACTTCCTGGTTGGCCATCTCGTACGTTTTCAAATACCCCGACTCCGTTGGCATCCAGCATTACCTATGCAACGAGCTGAAGAAATTTCCCTTGGCGGAAATCGAGTTTTTTTTACCGCAAATATGGTATGGATTTGGGATGCTTGAGACCTCTTCGCCAAGGCGCTTCTCACTGACTTGCTTTTCCCAGCCATTTGTTAATATCCCGCCCGGAGCAGTCCACCTCGTTAGAAAACTTTCTGCTTGATCGGTGTAAGATCTCCTCGCATTTAGCCATTCTGGTAATTTCCCTGTAGCTCTACCGGTATTGCCCACCTCCCTAAAGCCCCATTTGCGTAATCTAGACGTTTTGGTATCTCCAGGCGTACATGTCGGATTTATCTGCAGCCCCTCATTCCCCTTCTTACAGACTGTGCAAGCGTATGCACAGCCAAGTTCAGAATATTATCTTCACAGAGGGCTGCGATGATAGCACTGAGCTGCCAAAAAGAAAGGCAAAGGTAAGAGAGAATCCCTTTCCGGCACTGGTCGGGATGAGCGCGCTTCTAGCTGGAATCGTCAGTCCAGCCTTTGCTCTAGGCGCAGGGCAAATGGCTATAGAACAAGGCAGACGAGCACCGTTCTATCCTCCTGTGAAGCAAGTCGACGATAAAGCAAACGTAAACTCCTTAGCAACCGATGAGAAGGGGTCTGCTTCAGAGAGTTTGGGTGCGGAAAATCTAGGAGCTTCCTTTAATTTGTCTTCAGGCTCCTCTCGAATCCCCACATCCTCCCCTACATTAGAAGATTTACACAAGGGTAGAGCCTTTTCGTTCGGCCACTATATTAAAAGTACCGCTGGAAGACGTAGCTTTGAACGTATATCTACCTTGAACCTTTCTCCTTCGAGATCCTTTGATCGAAGAGAAACCGAGTCGTACTCCGAAGCTACCTCTCCGGTTCCTGATACAGACTCCGACTTCGAGTATGACCTGTTCCTCGGCACGGAGCCTTCTAGGCGTAAGCAACTCATAGAGGGCCACTACTTCCACTCGGAAATGTCCTTTGTGATAGCCTTGGTCGATATATCGAACCGTTTGTGTATGTTGCCGAAGAAAGCAAGAAATATCCTTTTCATTCCAGAGCGCCTTGTAAAGTGCATGTTGATGCATTTGACTATGCCATCCTTAACTTCACATACTTAGCTCTTTGCATGCCGAACTGTCGCTGCTTAACCACAATTTGCCTGCTGATGTCTGCATACCTTTGTGGTGCCCAGCAACCGCCGACAACCCCTATCATCATAAAATCGTAAGAATCCCCCCGTCCGATGCGGTTGTGCTGAACTCTGCCGAGAAGGTTAGTATTCATGTGCCTGTAATCTAATCCTGACCCTCTCGGTGGCTAAGAAACTCCGCAGGCTCCATATTTGATCATGGTAGAGGTGATTGAGACAGATGCCGATTTTGACGAATCTGTACTACTGAAGTACAAGCCAGCTGTCCCGGTTCAGACCGAAGAGACTGATTCAGAATCGGATTCCTCCGACTCTTCTCATGAGCTAACCCAATCTGGTATGAATTGTCGTCCCGACTCTGGGGAACCATTCCATCCGTCTGATTTCCCGTTCCCGTATTAATCATTGAGTTGACAGGCGCCCCTACTACGGGGGCCAGCCCCAGGTCCCTAGATATCACCGAGTTTGAGGAGATGAAGTCACAGCCCAGCCCCAATACCTCAAAGTCCAATAAGGAGTACTTCGAAAAGGTCATAACCCGCCGTAGCTCTAGCGCCGCCGACGGATTTGCAGAGCACATGCGCACGGCTGCAGTGATGCTCGCTCAGCTGACTGAACGCCAGACGAAGGAAACGGGCCGAAGACTATCGAATGCAAAGGCTGCTGATGCATCTGGCTCAGGTAGAAACCAATCAGCCACCGACATGATCCGGGAGAAGATCATCCACAAAATGATGGCTTTAGAGGAGGCTAGAATAGCCAAAATGAAACTTGAGGGAATCGGCAGTGGAGTCGGAGGTGATGGAGGCGAAGGGGGCGGCGGGGAGACCTTGGAGGATGACGGCGTGATCCTCGAGAGCGTGAAGCACAAGGATGATCCGAGCGGTGGGTTGGGCTCGTTTGGCTCTTCATAAGCATTGTCTGATATCTTGGCCCAAATTTAGCTGCTGTTTTCCAAGAAGATTGGAATGCCAAGAAAGAACGAATCCGCGCATCTTCGCCGTACGGTAGTCATCCCAACTGGCAACTCTTCCCGGTTATTGTGAAGACTGGCGGTGACCTGAGACAAGAACAGCTCGCACTCCAGTTGATTCTTGTGATGCAGAAAATATGGAAAGAGGCCGAGATTGATATATGGGTTAAATAGTAAGCGCAGCTCATTTGAATGGGCGTTGGCTACGTAGTGTGTTAACCTCATTCATTCTTCCAACAGCTACCGCATCCTAGTCACCTCCGACTCGTCAGGGTTTATAGAGACCATCCGGAACACAATCTCGCTGCATTCCCTTAAAAAGGAAGGGTACACCAAGCGACTGAATCAACAGGGGGTCGTCTTTACGCTCTACGACTACTTTGTTCAGGTAGTGTGGATTTTGGGTTGTATCCCTTTCGTGAAAGCCTGTAGTAATAGCAATGCCTTGTCTAGAAATTCGGCACTCCGGATTCTCCAGAATTTCTGCGTGCTCAGGATAACTTCATGCGTAGTTTGGTTGGGTATTCATTGGTTTGCTACATACTGCACCTGAAGGACAGGTAGGGAGATCCACAGATTTCACAGACTTGGTCGAATCTAACCCCTCTCCTATCAGACATAACGGGAATGTTCTCCTCGCAACCGATGGCCATCTCATCCGTTAGTATTCTTGACTATGGTTTGCCGATCGTGACGTTTGACCAGCTCTTCATTTTAGATATTGACTTCGGATTCATGCTGTCCAATACCCCCGGCTCGGTTGGATTCGAAATGGCTCCTTTCAAATTGACCCAGGAGTACCTGGATGTTTTGGGCGGAGTTGAGAGTGAGAAGTTTGCTGAATTCAAGGCTTTGTTCAAACAGGGCTTCCTTGCTCTTCGCAAGTTTGCCGATAACATTATATTACTGGTGGATATTATGCAAAAAGGTAAAGATCCACGCTCATCTAGCCATGTCCCAACCCCAACACTAACGTGCCTGTTCACACAAGACTCGAGCCTTCCATGCTTCTCAAACACCGGGGAATCTACTGTAGCCGCGTTGCGCGATCGATTCCAGCTCTCGCTGACGGAGACCCAGGTTGATGAGTATTTGGATAAGCTGATCATTAGCAGCTGCTGCAACGTGTTTACTCGTCTCTACGATACTTTCCAATACTACTCCAACGGAATTTTATAAATCCGCACAGTGGAAGGAGCAACGAAGTAAACAAAATCGTCACTATGAACGTCATGTACAGTCCCCACCTCAACATCCCCTTCCCTCATTCACCTCCTCTCCACAACTCGATTTCCCTCGAGACAGATCTTTACCTAACAACCAACCCATTTTTTATTTAATTAATCCTTCGTTTCCATCTGTGTCATTTCAAACGAAAAGCCAAAAATAACATCACGAGTTAGTTTCAATCGCTTCCTACGTTTTCGGATGGATTTTGAATAGATAAAGTGAATTTACCCCTGGGTTTCCCCTTTTGTCACGCCTTCCGTCGATAGATTATGGTGTTGAGGTCGTCTCGATCGACGCACCAAGCAAACCGTTCCCCCAGACAGACCGCAACCTGGGTCCAAAATATGTTCGTTTGGAAGGCGAAGTCAATCTTCAGCTCGTGCAAGGTTGACTTCCCGCTCAGCTGGCTAATGACGAGAGGGGTGGCTGGGGTGTGTCCAATATCGAGGTACTCCAGGCCCTCGCACGAACTGATCACTCTGCAGAGTGTGCTTTCGATTTGGTGTAGATCGTTCTCCTGAGGATGGCCTAGCTTGAGCTTTTGAAGTCGGTTGCATCCATTTGCCAGTATCTCAAGATCCACCAGGTTGTAAGAAAGAAAGCTGAAGGCGACGTTCTTTAGGCTAGGGCAGTGGCTGACCAGGGTGCTGACTAGTTCTGGTTGCAGTCGCACATCAACCGAAAGGTTCAATGTTTGTAACGCCACTCCCGAGCTCTCACATAAGTTTATGACTTTGGAGCTGGTGATTGCGGTCTCGCGTATGATCAAATGTCTGAGTGCCGAGAAGCTCCTAGCAGGCACAGCAAGTCCATCGTTCGATAGACGGTGGCAATTGGTGATCTCAAGGCTTCGCAGGTTGGTGAGCCTCTCTAGCCCATTCAGACATCGGAGATGATTGCACCACAGCAACCTGATTTTGACGAATGAGCTATGGTGTTGTGCACGTAGGGCACGAAGCGAATTCTCAAACGACATCTCCAGGGACCTTTCGATCAATAGTTCTTGGAACGTATTTGGTTGCTGTCGCTGTAGAAGTGTGGCCAGGTCGGCGTCATTAAATGTGTTCTTCGCCCGCACACGGAAAACTCGTAGGTTTTGACAACATTGGGCAATATCCAGAACGTTCTTGGAGGTCAATATCGCAGATTGATTTTTGTCGAAATGGATCTCCAGATGGCGCAATCGGTGATATTGCAGCCCGGCACTCAATAATAATGGCTGTTGGCGGATGGCGTGTTCGTCGCAAGACAAAGACTCCAGACGCTCGCGGTATCGAGATACCTCAAATAAATGATGGATTTTGTCTCGCTTGTAGCTTCCGCGAGCGGGTGCGAACTCGTTCCGTAAGGGATCCATAAGAAGAAAGTCCAGCTGGCGTATATAGTCAATATAGTTAGCTCTCCCCTCCTGCCTATGCCGAAAATCGGCACCAACTAGCGTCGATAACAGGAGTTGTATTCTATATGAGATGTCCGTTGATTCTCGCTCTAGCTCAAATTCCTCTGGAGATTCAGGGGCGTTAAATGATTGTAAAAATGCAAAGGGTTTAGAATACAACATGCGCAAACTGCGTTCACACCATCCTTTGTCTACTTGGCAGCAAAAATACAAGGAGGCACAATCCTTTTCAAGCCATTGGAGGATAGAGTCGACACAGTCGAGTGGAAGTGGCTCCTTTGTAACGTGCGAGCGAAGATAAGGAGGTAAGGAAGTCATAAATGTTGACTAGGCAATGGCTACTTTTCAAGTCCAGGCATAAACGCAGGGATGACTGTGCATCAGTATTACAGTCACATCTAGGAACAACCGATCATCGTACCTGATGAAAATAACATGAGCAATCTGAGCTACAAATTTCATGATGAATGAGCATTTAGATTGAAAAATCCTTTTTAATGACCCTAACCCTGATAGAATATTGCCTTTCAATTGCTACAGCAAGAATAGACTAATAATGTGGTTTGTTGGACGAGCTGTAGTGACCTTTCGAGGAGGTTTTGCCTCCAGACCGCTATGTGAACTAGGGAAGAGTCAGTTTCATTCTGGAAAAACGAGCTACGCCTTGAATTCTGCCAACCAAAGAATCATTAAAAGTAACATCAAACCAGACTTGAAACCAATCAAGTCGAAAACTCGAAGGGAAACGCCAGGAAAGTCTTATTCTTCCCGGAACCCACATTCTCCTGCCAGTACTGCGAGAAAAGGTGGAATCCCAAAGGATACGAACCGTGGCACACAACCAGCGAACGACATGGCGCCACCTAGCAAAAAGCAAAAAGCCGAGCCGATTCGCGTAGAATTTACGGAAGCCAAACCTGGGAAGAAGCTGGCAGACCTATCCACTGCCATATTCACTAAAAACCCCTACTTCGTACAATCAGCGCCTCGATATACTGATTTCAAAATCAAGACACTTCCCGAGGTGCGAGTCAATCAGTATCTTACCTTTATGGGAGAGCATAAATGTATTGTTCGGTTTTTAACTCTGGTACATTAGGTAGCATTTGTGGGCAGAAGTAATGTTGGGGTATGGTTGATACTAGCAGTGTGTTTATTATCGATGTTTACTTACTGTGCAGATGTAGAAATCATCCGTTATCAACGCACTTGCCAACCGAAATCGTTTGGTGAAGACATCCAAGAGTCCTGTAACTATTCCCTTTATATGATCAAATCTTGTGTCAATGCTTACACGCTGCTCTCAGGGGCACACCAAACTTTTGAATACCTTTTCCATGGCGGACAGGTTGATGCTCGTTGACATGCCAGGTTACGGATTTCGTAGTTGGGACGAGTGGGGTACCATGAGCATGGACTATTTTAGAGAAAGCACTCGGTAAGTGCACCCAGACTCCACCAGCAGAAGCCAGGCCTCTAAATTTGCTCCACCAGGCTGCGTCGAATTTTTGTACTAATCGAGGCAACTCACGGCTTCAAGGATAAGGATCAGGATTTGATGTCGTTGTTGGATGGGATGGGTGTTTCGTACCAAGTGAGTGCCCATACTTTGGATTGTTCTTGCACCCGCTGACACTTTTCAAAATCAGGTTGTGCTCACAAAAACCGACAAGCTTTCCAAAACCGCGCTGACGCAAATCCGATCAGATATAGAAGCTGAGCTATCTCAAAACACGATCAGTTGCTTCCCCCAGGTTTTGCCCGTGAGTGCCAGCAAAAAGCTAGGCGTCGTGGAGCTTCGTTGTGCAATCTTGGATGCATGCCGGATTAACTCTCAATAAAGTGATCAACCCCTAGTCACGTGGCTCCACTCTGTTGAACTTTCCAAATTTGGGTGCGTACGGGTACCACTTATGGATCACCCCACTATTGCGGTAAAAGTGAGCAAATAATTTCATCTTAATAAAGAGCTTTGGTAAAGGAGGAAGAAGCGGAACCCCGATGAATTCAAAATTGTACATGAACGATTTCGATTTTGAGGCCGATACTGGCAAGCGGCCCAAAGATATTGGTATAACCAGTGGCATAGTACGAGCCGCCATAATGAAGCCCTTGTATTTTTGGTATAAGACCCCATTGAAGGTTGGTCATATGGAAGTATGCTAGAGTTATCCGAATACTTACCGTTTTCAAAATTCATAGCTCTTTAGACCGTTGAGAGTAGATTACCTTGGGGTAGTGAAAGCATTGATACCGCCAAAAGAACGCATGGGATACCGCACCTCCTTTGGCATGATCTCTACCGCAGTCAAACATGGTGGGGTATGGCGAGATACAATGGTGCCTTTTTTCCTCACCTAAGCCTTATTTATTCTGTTGTGTAGTTTGACATTCTTCATCGGTACGTCCTGCCTCCTCTGTTAGCCAACACTGCCGTTGGCATATCGTTGTTTACTGTATATACCGCGACGCTACTATCTCTGGACCCTGAAACTGGACTCAACCCGTCTGGGTATAAAACGTTTAGTAATGCCTTTACTGCTGGTGCTTTAGCTGGTGCTGTTTCCTCTACTATAGCAACCCCGCTAGACTCGATACAAGCAAGATTCCATGTCCAAGAAATGATTGACGGAAAATATAAAAGCGTTATGGCTTACACTAGAAATATGGTGAAAGAGTTGGGTGTTGCAACTCTCTATCGTGGCCTGGGGCTAACATTACTAAAGGTAAGCGGTATCCTCGAGAAGGCCTAGATGATCTCTCTAACAAATGAAATTTAGGATTCGCTGGGATACGGCATTTTCTTCGGAGTTTTCGAGTTGGCTAAGAAGCAGGGATACAAACTTGCTGTGGAGCATGCCAATCGCGACAGAGAGCTAACAGACCCCAACGCTCAGCCGGTTAGACCGAAGTTCTGGGTCCAACCGCTACTTGTTCTCGGATCCGGTGCGCTAGCGGCCATATTTTACCAAGCTGTGGACCATCCATTCGAGAGAATTCGCAAAGTATTCTTCGTCAAAGCGTCCCAGGCTGAAGTCCGGTATCGCACCAAAACCACCTACGTGGAAACCATTCGTGAGTGCATTAGACTTGGTAACAAAAAGGGCTACCAGCAATTCCTTTTCAAAGGAGTGGTGGGCAATGCACTCAGAGCCGTGCCGGCCTCGTCGCTTGGACTTCTTTGCTTTGAGTATCTGCGAAATGAGTTTGAACATGACCTGCAGTTGATCAATAGCCTCTAGTCATATTTGCATGTAACATTATGTATTCCGCACACATGTATTCCACATCACCCAAATAATACACACCCATTCATCCATATTCATCTCTCCATGTTATCATTGATGAATAGGGCCCCTTTTTGGTGCCCTGGTTTACCCATCTGTATCTTGTCTAATAACGCAGTCCACAACGAACAATCGAGTACTGTTTCTCTCAACTTGTATCTTTGATATATATATAAACTTGCTTGATGACTTCGCGTCTTAATCTCCCGGCTGTTCGGAACACTTTTAACTATGGAGTCGAAGCGTTGAGAAATCACTTGCTTACCATGCCCATTCTGACCTTGGGTATAGCAGTAATCTGCGCTTCTTGTTATTCGATACACGCTTTTACCTGGGGGAAGGTAGATCTTGCAACAGACCTCGGATTGTGGGTGGAAGGTGTGAAATCCGGCCAAGGTAAATCCATGCCAATCTCCTCGCAAACTTACCACCATTTTAACGTGATTCATGATACCAAGTTTACCGGTTGATTACCTATCCGTTCCCACATGTCGGATTTTTCCACATCTTCTTCAACATGATCGCATTTATACCTTTAAGTTCGCATTTTGAGATGTCCTTGGGAACCTTCCGTTATTTCTACATCTTCTTTGTGACATTTACGCTTTTTCCTGCCTCGTTGTACATCATCATCTCACTCCTGCCCTTCATCGAGACTGGACTCTTGGCCGGAACCACCACTTTAATTTTCATTCTTATTGTATGGGAATGCCGAGCACTTCGCCCGCTTAGGTATTTACGCCATCCCCCTGACCCTATTCCCCTGGGCACTGTCATTGATAGGGCACTTTGTATTTTAGTTTCTGTGGCTTATTCACCATCCCCGCCGTCGCTTATCCACCTCTGTTGCTCTTAATCACCTCGGTATTGTTTTCTGGCGCAGTGTTCTGGGGACACTTTATAGCGATGTCAGTTGGATATGCATGTAAGCTATATGGTTTACCCGATACACCCTACGCTCCGCACTAACCAGCCAATTTCTCGTTGGAAGATAACTACAACCTCCTGAAGTACATCACCCCAGCCACCACCTATTTCCAAAAAATGGAGGAGCGCGCATTCCTTACCAAAGTTGTCAATCACCCACGCTTTGTACGTGTAGAGCAGTATGGACTTTTACCCACCTCCCAAGCAGATATCGACGGCCCTTCGAGCGCCAACGTAGACTCTAGTAGCGGCATGTAATGCAATCTAACCTATTCCATGCTTGTTCCTTCCCAAGGACTAACCCAGTGTCTTACTACAACCAATCCGCCGAACAGCTCATCCAATAATGCAGCATTCGTTCCATTCTCAGGACCCGGACGTAGCTTAGATGGTTAACTGATTTTGGCCGTTTGTTTAGTACCAAGCTGACAAAAGGCTTGGCTTGATTAATAGTGAATGATCGGAATAAACCCAATTTACACAACCACTGCATCTTGATGGGTGGATGTTGATTAAATGATATCCGCAAAGTGCAATACTGATTCCACGATATCCGCCTGGTTCCCGAAAAAAAAAAATCATGGATCACCATCGTCTAGAAAGAAAAAAAGGCTTCAGCAGGACCATAGGGTACTTTCCGACGGGTGGTTATTCTCGAAGTTTGACTTTTGGTTATTTTCCTACCTTCTATCCATGAGTGCTGTTAAACGCAAAGACACCGATGCCTTTATGGTGCCAAAGGCTCCTAAGATTCCAAAGACCAAGGCCGAGCGTGAGAATTCTCGTCGGTTGATTGTGATTCTCGAATCGGCCTGTCTCGAAACCTACAAAATCGGTAAGAACAAGGAAGCTCGCTATCAGCTGCTCAACTGCGATGACCATCAAGGCATTTTGAAAAAGATGGGCAAAGAGATCGCGGATTCACGTCCCGACATTACCCACCAGGTTTGTGTTGCCTGAGACATCATCGCGAGGAATCTCCTATTTACCATATCTTATATTCGTTCAGTGTCTTCTCACCCTCCTGGATAGTCCCTTGAACAAGGCCGGTTTGCTTCAGGTCTATATTCATACCGCCAAGAACGTCCTGATTGAAGTCAACCCTCACGTTCGTATTCCCAGAACATTCAAGCGTTTCTCGGGACTCATGGGTAATTGAAGCCACCAGCCTCTCTGCATGCAACACCACACTAACCTCATATCACGCTTTAGTCCAACTGCTTCATAAATTGAGCATTCGCTCGGTTAACGGCTCAGAGAAGCTTTTGAAAGTCATCAAAAACCCTATCACAGATCATCTCCCAGCCAACTCCAAGAAGATTTGTACGGAACAATGCGCATATGGATTTGTAGACCCAACTCTAATCAGACATTATCTAGGCTTCTCTTTTGACGCACCCACTGTTCGCCTTTCCGAGTGGGTAAAGACTATTCCCGAGGACCAAAACCTCGTCGTCTCCATCGGTGCTTTGGCTCACGGTGAAGATAACTTTGCCGATGCCTATGTTGACGAAAAGATTGGTATCAGCGAGTACCCATTGTCTGCCTCCGTTGCATGTGGAAAGGTTTGCTGTGCTCTTGAAGATTTGTGGGGAATCTTATAAACATCAACATTGTGACATGCATTACATATGTAAAATTTATTTAAATTTGGAATAGAATATTAAGATAATAAATGCCGAAGCAGAGATCGAAAATTCATTCATTTGCATTTGGAGTAACCACCGAATCTTGGTAGCCACTGCGGAAGTTCCTCTTTTCCCTTGGTATTCGAAGCTCAGCGAGACTTCATTTCTTCTTGCCACGAGGTGCAAAAGGCGCTATCGCTTTCCCCATGTTTTTTGTCGTTTCTCGTTTCGTACGCGCCACAGCCGTCCTCAAAGGACTTGTGTTCCCACTGCTTTCCACCCAAACTCGCTTTACCCGAAACCTTTCTGTCATTCGGAGACCGGCCGTTGTTCCCTTACACATCAAGTCTCTATTCCTCCGACAGTTTCAAACCACTCCGCATGCTCGGGTCAGTAATATCCTAAACCCCGACCACCCGGTTGTGAGTCGTGCACTTCAAGACAAGCAAATAACCGAGGCTTTGGATTCGCTCTTTGCCGTGTTGCGTCGTAGAGGAATCACCTGGAATCCCGAGCAACCACCTGGTATGTTGGCCATGTTGAGGTTGTGGAACGATGCCGAGATTCGGCCCAAGGCGCAGGAGATATATGACTGGAGTATCAAGCACCAGATAAAGCTTGACATGGCAGTACTGAAAAGTATGTTCAGAGCTTAAGCAATTTATTAACTTCTCTAAATTGACTGAATAAAAAACCCCGGGCTTCTTGACGCTAGTTTGGTTTCGCGATAAAAGTACATATGTAACAATGCCAGTCTAGTGCTCTCCGTCACATTGCTGGTTGAAAATCGGGAAGGGATGTGCTTCAGTATTGTAAACATAGCGGTCGAGAGGAATCAGGTCGTCTTCGCTGAACAGCAGGTAGAAGTATTTCAGAGTTTCCGCCTACAAGGAGCGTGAATATGGCATGAATAGACATTCTTTCGTACCATTTCTATCATACTGATCACGTACCAAGAAGAAAGTCTCCATATTATCCGACATGACCGGTGTTTCCACCGTGACATCGTGGATAGAGCTGAACCCACCTGACTCCACTTTGCAACACTTTTCGAAAGCAGAGAACATCTCCCAGCCCCAATCACGATACTTTGGGTCCTTGGTAATCCGCCACAGATAGAACATGCTTTCGATGGTCTCCGGCCTCAATAAGTTATGTGCATCTGCTGGCTTGATAATGATGTCGTGATCCTCGCTGGCATCCATGTTGAAATGGACAATCTCTGGTGCGATGCCGGTAACTGTGCTGGTGTAGGTGGCCCAGCATGTGCGCAGCAATTCCTCGGCCAGCTCCAAATCCTGTTTGGAAACCCCCTTGAGCTCGGGGATGTCCTGTATGGACTTGCCCAATGTTGCACCCATCGCAAGCGTACCAGGCAAGAAACACACCAGATGATCCATCTTGGGGGAGAAGTTGTATCCTTTTTCCGAGCCGGCGTCCCACATCACCTCACCGACGTAGGTTAGGTTGTTGGGAACCGACTTTGCGAGGAGGTGCTTTTTAACGCCGAATATAGCCTCGTCGTACATGTCACGGTAGATCTGGTCCTGTTGGGAGTTCTGTAGCCATTGCTTCAGTAAATACTCTACATGTGTAAAGGGATTTAGTGGCGGATTGCATTAGAGTGAGGATTCCACATCGAACCTACCGTAATAGCTATCCCCACGGGATCCTAGGCGAATCTCGCTTCCCCAAAACTGGCCAGTCTCTGGACTAAATGGAAGAGACATGAAGTTCAGTCCAAACGCTCAGGGATACCAATTGGCCGATTCGCCTCTACCTGATAAAGATTGGGACAAGTCCATCCAGCTTCTCGAGCTTCTCCATAACTTCCATCACCTTTTCAACCGCGTTCCAATACTTCTTGTTCCCGGTCAGGTAACTCAGATACTTGAATTCCAACTGTAAGGTGGTTGCCTCAGCAGTCGAGCTAGCCCCTCCATTGAAATGAGCGGCTACTCCTTTACCTGTATCCAACATCACTGAGGCATACGGGATTCCGCTGGGCGATTCAAAAGCCCCTAGTAAGCGGTCACCCAGATCCACCGCTTTCTCTAGCAACAAAGAGTCATTGGACAAATGGTAGGCGCTTAACAACCCGCCAAAGACTCTAATGGTGGTTTCGAACACGTTCACATCAGATGTCTGATTGAAATCCAGCCGTGTTTGAATCCACTCCCGGGCCATGTCATATTCACTGGTGAGGTTCATTAAAAGTATGGTATCTAGGGAGTCGATGATAGTATAACCAATGCCCTTGGGTATCATATTGGTGCCGTTCTGTGTTAGCGGGTGGTATTCATCAAAACCAAACGCTTGCTCAGAGTATCCCTTCCACGCATGCTGGAATGCCTCTACTACCTTTGAACGCCTTTCTTTCCAGATACGTGCCTCTGGCTCCTCTTGTTCAAGTTGTAGAGTCGCCTCAGTTTCCCCGTCAGAAGCAGTGGGCAATTCTGGTTCAAATAGGATAAGCTCATTTTCGGCGTGTTGGTAATGGATCCTTTCTGGTGAATTGTCCCGACGCGAGGTCCACACTAGATAAGGTATCAGTGCCAGAGAGGAAAGGAGCAATACACGGGCCATTCCTATCCACAGGCTTTTCTGTAAGCAGTGAATGATTTTCAACATATATTTAACAAAGCTATTAGAGACAGGATGTGAGGTTCTTTACCGATGCCGGGGTCTTCGTTGACATTATGTCGGTCCTTACTAAAGACAGTTAATCAGGTATGGGCCTTCTATTCGGTTACTCCGTGTTCAAGTAACGACGCTTTAAGCGCTGACTGTGTTGAAGTACTCACACCAAGTACACTTGGTACGTACGGCTAACCATGATGCCTGCAGCATTATAACCTCTATCCAATTCTCCTCCAATCCAATTAAGCCAGTACATCAACAATTATGGGTGATTATTGATCCATCTGAAGGATTTTAGCCAATAAATCAGCCCTCTAATCTCAGATATATAATATTTTAGTGGTATTAAGGTAATCAGATGATAGCACTGATGTTTGCACGGATGATGGCACGGATGAAAATCTATACAATTTGCCTAGGTCTAGGTATATGAATATTGGGGTCCGTCCCCGCCTTCAGGAACAGTCCAGTCAATATTCTGTGAAGGATCCTTAATATCACAAGTCTTGCAATGCAAGCAGTTCTGTGAATTGATCTGCAGCCTCTTGTGGCCAGGCTTTGATTCATCATCGACATATTCGTATACGTTGGCAGGGCAGAAGCGATTCTCTGGTCCGTCGAAAACTCCCAGATTCCGCTGGACCGGTAGTTCTTGACTACGAAGTTTAAGGTGAACTGGCTGGTTTTCAGCGTGATTGGTTCCGCTGCGGGCTAAATTCTCGAGCAACTCGAACGAGATTTCCCCGTCAGGCTTGGGGTAATCGATACGCTTACACTCCTTGGCTGGTTTGAGCATAGCATAGTCGGGAGCCGGGTGTTTGAAGGTCCACGGAACTCTTCCTTTCAGAAAGAGGGTGTCCAAACCGGAATATATGACTCCGCCAAATAGACCTAGAGGGTTGTGGAAGGAGGGCCTGACATTACGAACTTGGTAGAGCTCTTCCCAGACCCAGGATTCTTTGAGCTTTTCTTCGTAAGAATTTAATGTGATAGGCCCTGTCTCATCGCCCTCCTTGGAAAGTGCTTCGAAAGCTGCTTCAGCAGCAATCATCCCACTTTTCATCGCAGTATGGGTGCCTTTGATCTTGGGTACGTTCAAGAAACCCGCTGTGCAGCCAATCAGCGCGCCACCGGGAAATACCAACTTGGGGATTGATTGATAGCCCCCCTCGTTCAAAGCTCTTGCACCGTAGGAGATACACTTTCCACCCTCCAAGTATTTCTTGATGGCAGAGTGTTGCTTGAATCGCTGGAATTCCTTGTAGGGATTGAGATACGGGTTTTCATAATCAAGGGCCACAACATAGCCGATGCTGACAAGGTTGTTCTCCATATGATACACAAAGGAGCCAGCATACGTTTTGTAATCCACTGGCCAGCCGACTGTATGGAGCACTAGACCAGGGTTATGTTTAGCGGGATCAATCTCCCAAACCTCTTTTAAACCGATGGCGTAGGTCTGAGGCTGGCAATTCTCACGCAGGTTGAATTTTCGGAACAGTGTCTTGGTTAGAGAGCCATGGCATCCCTCGCCAAATAACGTGACTTTCCCATGAATCTCCATACCTCTCTCGTAGCTTTCCTGTACAAAATCAACAATCAGTCAGCCCCAGAATCCAACATCGAGGTGAATCATCCAGATTCGATACCTTGGGTTTTCCATTTTTGTCCAGACCCACATCGTTGGTGGCGATGCCTTTCACTCGTCCCTCTTCATCGTAGAGAACCTGACGACTCGGTGAGCAATGGTGATTCCCAACATACATCTCGCAAACACTCACCTCGCTAGCTGCGATACCAGGATAAACGTCGACGCCAAGCTCCTCAGCCTGTTCTCCTAGCCATTTGGTGAAATTATTCAAACTAACGATATAATTTCCTTTGTTGCTCATTTGGGGCGGGTGGGGCATCGGAATGGCAAATTTCTCGGTAAGAAAGAGCATCTTGTCTTCCAGGGCGGGCTGATTCAACGGCGCCTTAGGAGTGATGACAATCGTGAGTTGACGCGAATTATTCTAGAAATCAAACTTCATACATACGCCCTTCGCAGCCCAATCCGGAATGAGCTCCTCCAAGGCTCTAGGCTCGAGCACAGCACCGGAAAGTGTGTGGGCACCTAAAAAGATGAATGTCAGGGCACAGCTCATACACCGAAGCCTGTCTTCCACTGATCTTACCGATTTCACCAGCCTTTTCCACCACAACCACCTTGATTTCCTTGTCCGCCTTAATAGCAAGTTGTTTGAGCTTTATTGCGGCCGATAAGCCTGCAGGGCCACCACCGACTATGATGACATCCGTTTCGTCAACAAATCTCTCCGCTTTGGTGGGGTCTTCCTCTGAAGCGAAGGTCCTGATAGGGGTGGCTGAAAAAGCGCGTCTGTTCTCGTGAAGCAGCGATCTGGCCTGCGCGACGACCTGTGTGGGTTTGATCTGGGAAAGGGTAAAGAAACATCTAGTTTTGAGGGATCTAGCCAGTGCTAGACCACAAAGGCCCCTTTGGAGGCGGAGAGAGGCCATGGTGCGGGTTGTCACAAAAAGGACCAAGAAGGCAGGAAAATAGGACTGACGTGAGCAATGCACCAGATCAATATTTATACTCTGGCAACCACCGATCACCTGTATCTTCCAATACCCGATATAAAATCCCATTTTCCTGGAGACCCACTTTACCAATGAGGTTAATCTGACTTGGAATCAGGGATTTTCATATCCAGAACCCTGCAAATTCTAGATGCATGACAGAACATGCAGCGCCGACAACAATCGGTTAAATCATCACGTCCCGCCAGTCAGACGATGCCTCATCGAGTCAAGCTTGGAATAAATCAGGGACTGAGGTATCGTACTGACAACAAGTGATTTCTATGGTTATTCGTAAGTTGGAGATACACCGGAAAAGCAGTCTATATCTCTGCCATAGCACACTTGGTGTTACACACAAAGTGGCAAGATAATGATAAGATACTCGCACATCGTATTGGTGTAACGCGTCTGCTGGGTGAGTGATGTTGATTCATGAGCCCAGTGAAATGTTTCCAACGGAGAGCTGAATTAAGCCATGCGATTTCTTAATTGGTATGGATATATTTATTCTTTAGATAGTCGGATAATTAGATACCCTATGCGCTATAGGTTGCATAATCGATGGCAAGTGTGTGGTTTATGTCGGTTTGTCTGGCCAGTCTGTTGACAGGGTGCGGAGATTCCACTTGAGGCTCTTGGGGAATTCCGTAAAAGTCCCAACCACCATAAATCAAAGACGAATATGTACCCATTTGAATTCGTCAGCCATTGGTGAAGAATAAGGTTGAATCGAAGGATGTCAACTATCTCAGATGATCGAGCTGAGCGAATGAAATCAACTGTGCTCACACGAGAAATCCCGAGTGGTGCATTACGGGGTGAGCCAATTCGCTTTTGTCCTTCATATCCAAATGTGGCGAAGAATCTTCGAGCCAAACAGTTCGTTTCTGACAAGTAGATTTGGAGGGAATTACAAATGGACATGCGATATTTATTTACTTTTGATCGGCTAGAAAGTGGTGGATGAGCCCTGTGAACATACTACGTGATGGACGCTGCTACTACAGATATTGCTACATACTAAAAGGGGTGTGAAGGGGCGGATTTATATTTGACAGAATACATCCAAGTATATATACAATTTGAGATATGTTATATTGTATGTACAGTGCTAAGAAACGGAGGACAATGCAGGCAGGATACGTGCCATCACGCACTATAGGTTCGATGTAACATGGAACCACTAAAACTCTCTACGCTTGATATCCAAGATAATCAGGATTGTGGCAGTGACCCAACTAAGGAAGCAAGAAACCACCAAGCTGGTCGAGAGATATAGTACGCTGCATCCTAGGTATCCATTTGAAACATAACACCTATTCCGACGAAGGTATAAATCGAGCAACGCTCCAGCCCAGAATAAAGATATGGTTAGGTGAACCAACAAGTGTAGGACTGCTCGACTGTGTCTATGTGGTCGACATAGTAATAGCGGTATCCGCTCATTGACCGGACAGTCTAAAGCCTTGGAGGCATCGAGAAGTACAGGAGGCTGGTAGCAGATTCTACGACGCGCCCAGTTCGTCAAATAAGTTATGGCGATTATCGTTGAGAGGACCCCGCAGATTGCCAACCAACAGGTGGTAGAGCTTATCCCACAGGTATCAATAAAGTGGAATACCGACACTATAGATCCGATGCTAGTTACAAGAACTAACCAACGGATCAGTAGCATGGGCCAACGATAGTATCGAGTTCGCTTCCTCTCTAGCCTGGGAGAAAGAAACTCTGGGGGAATGAAGGAGACGTAATTGGGTTTAAAGGAAGAGTCGACGGTTCGGACCGAAGTTGAATCAGTGGAGGAATCGAGATCTTCCTCGAGAGACGGTAGGTTTTCACGCGAAGGTGTGTTGGTATTAATGTGTATCATGCTGGTTACTCGTTTAGTAAAAATGGATCGAATGAAAATGCATGAATTCTGTAGGGATGATGATATGGTGAAATGAAATGAAGCGAAGGGAGAGAAACTCTAACGAAATTGGGGAGAAGGGGTGGGTTATATAGAAAGGCAGAGCACCAAATCACGGCCCAAAATGACCAGCCTTGTACCCAATAAGATTTCTAGAAATCAGATGTGAAAATTCTAGATTCCAAAAAAGTCAATGAACAGGAGTCCAATGAAGAAATCGGTCCCTATATCAATCAAAATCACGTCTGGCAGCGGTGATACTCGACTACAACCAGAGAGGATGGTTGATTTTATACACCCCGAGCAGCCATGTAGGCAAGCGCAATGCAGAAAACGTGACCGAGTGCCTAGAAACCTAAAGTATGATGACAATCCCTGTGCAGGTGAGCGCCGGTCTCTAGTGATTCAGTACAGCCCAAACTTGGCCCACACACGGTAGCGACTTCCACATAGGCCATGTTCTCTGAATTAGGCAATGGACCGTTTACACAATCCCAATGGTGCTAGGCTTTGTGTTACCACCACTCTGACTCCTTTTCTACCACACCGTGATTCGCCGCAATGTTCGATGGTGTCTAAGAGTCAATTATATCGATAAAATGCATCTCCCATAAGGAGGTGATTCAGGTCACCGTGATTACGGTATTACGTAAATATTTTAATCTACTGACTAATGTTGCCAGCATCAGTCAACCAAAGCCCATGTTCCCAGAAACCAGGAACCTGTGGGAGGCGTACCAAGCCTGGTGGTTAATACAATTCCCGAGTATATACCCTTCATTTACCAACGATCATAATTCTCTCTATGCATTGGTCGGTGTTTCAGAATACTCAATCCAAGTATCTGTGTTACGATTCCTGTTTGCACACCTGTCTTGCAGATGGCTCCCATCAACGAAGCTTCATGGTGTTGAGCACATGTCTATAAAAAGCTAGTCAGAGCATGGATCAGATCAACCCCAACCTCTACAGTATCTAATGGCTGATGCTTTGACATCATCAATGGTTCTAGATGTTCGATGACATAGAAATTACGTTGTGGAGTCAGACCTGCAGTCTCGATTTATTCAGGAGAATAAACAACATTTGCTAAGTTAGACTAGCTTCCGTATCCATGTATGGATGCGACGGTAAGGTAGTACGGTACGCATCCCTCTACCTTGCGTGAAGGTACTCCCTCGCTTACTTAAACACGGGAAGGATACATCATGACACGGACGGAGGCGCCGAAGGAGTGAGGGGGCAAGTTGCTTCTGAACTTGGCCTTGACAACTCCAGAGTTTCCGTGAGGGCGGGTGACACGGCCCCAGATGACTCTGACCTTGGATCCGTTGATCTCACGCTTGGCACGGTAGACATAGGCTACTCTCTTGCCAAGGTAGAATTGGGTGTCCTCCTTGGTGGCGACGTTCTCGAGTTGGATCAAGGAGGTGTTGACTCTTTGGTTACGCTTGGCGCGCTTGAAGCCTAGGACGCGGCCTTTGGAGTAAAGACTAGATAGCCAGGCAAGAGATACAGAGAGTAGGTTAGTACGATGCCGATCAATATTTCCTTCATTACGCATCCATCTTTGAGCTCTGTGTTTGATCCAATAATACTGTTTCCATTATCTTGAGAGGGCAGCCAATACTGTTCCTATTGAGACCGTCCACTCATTATCTGCACTATCTTCATCGCTATTCTCCAGAGCTCTAAGATGGATGTAAGCGATGCCTAAAGGATATTGGCTATAAGAAGGACCTTACCGAACTGGTTGAGCCATTGCAAGTATGTACGAGGGGAGGGGAAGGGGAGGTAGAAATTGTCAACAGTGGAGATCCGGGAATTTAATATCCATTAGACTAAATCCAAGATCATCCAAGTTAGCCAATCTTTGTCCACAATTCTCTAAACAAGAATAGACATCAGTGATTAAAGTGTCTACATATTTCAGCAGCAATGCAATCCAGGCTGGCAAAAAAATTCGAGTGTGGTGCTAGGATATGGATGAGAAAAAAAGAAAAAAAAAGGCAGTGTACTATCTGAACCACGAAAGTCCACTTGCCTTCGCAGTTGAAGTGTTTACTCCCTTCAAAGATTTATTCTCATCATGACTGAAGGCGAAAGAAAAGTCTCTGCCCTCAAGCGGTTGAAGCTCTCTCTACGAGAGGCCGGCGTGATTGGACAGCAGTCAAGAGCGAGCACCAGCAAAAAGGCAAAGAAGCGTGGAAGACCCAATGAAGTCGGAAAGAATAGTGTTCGCGAGAAGTTGAACACCATTTCGAACGCATTGAACCCGTTCGAATTGAAGGTGTCCAAGACCAAATACGACGTGGTGGGTCGCAAAGTCAAAGGTGCCCAGGGTCGACCAGGATTAAGCAAACAAATCGGTCAGGACAATCGTAAAAAGACCCTTTTGGTGGAGATGCAAAACAAAAACAAGGCAGGTGGATTTGTGGATAGGCGTTTTGGTGAAAACGATCCGAACATGACCCCTGAGGAGAAGATGTTGGAGAGATTCGCCAAGGAAAGACAACAGCGCAACAGAAATGCTGAGCTTTTCAACCTCGAAGACGAGGACCTTACCCACTACGGCCAATCTCTTGCGGATATGGATGACTTTGATGAAGCTGGCTTGGGAATGAGTGACGACGAGAACGGTCAAATCGATCGTACCACAGTCAGTATGTCCCATTTCGGAGGCTTTGAGCCAACTCCTGAGGAGTTGGAGGCTGCCGACCCAGACAGAAAAAAGAGTAAAGCCGAAGTGATGAAGGAAGTTATCGCCAAGAGCAAATTCCACAAATACGAACGTCAGAAGTTGAAGGAGGAGGATGACGAGTTAAGACAGGAGTTGGATGACGGGCTCAAGGATATCCAGAGCATCCTTTTTGCCGAAGCAATGAAGAAGGAGGCCGCCGAGAGAGAAAAGGTATTCCTTGATTACTGTGGCATTCTGTATTCTGTTTTCTAATATGAAGTTTTGCGTAGAATGAGCCCAAGGTGGAGAAGAGTGACCGTGACGAGGCTTATGATGCTCTCGTACGTGAGATGGTATTTGAAAAACGTGCCAGAGCTACTGACAGACAGAAGACCGAAGAGGAGCTCGCTCTTGAGGAGAAGGAGAAGCTAGAGCGTGCAGAGCGTCATCGTAAACGTCGTATGGAAGGATTAGATTCCGACTCCGAAACCGAGGAGGCCCAGCCCAAGAGGAAGCGTGTTGCTGTTGCCGATGATTTGGAGGATGATTTCCAAGAAGAGGAGTTCGAGATTGATGCTCTCGGTAACAAGGTTCCCAAATCATATGACATTCAAGGCGGCCAATCCTCCGAAGACGAGTCAGAGGAGGAAGGTGAAAGTGGCGATGAAGAAATGAGTGGAAGCGGTGAGGAGGACGATAGTGAGGAGGAAGGCGAGTCAGAGGAAGAAGAAGAGGATTACTCTGATCTCGATATGGATGAGACAGAGGTGGCTTCCGATGATGAGGTTGCTCAAAAGAAAAAGTCAGGAAAGGTGTCCAAAAAGTCATCCAGTGGTGACAAGAAAGAACTCCCCTTTACCTTCCCAGCTCCCAACAACCACGACGAGTTTTTAGAGCTCATCGATGGATATAACCTGGAGGATCAAATGACTATCATTCACCGTATCCGAGTCCTACATCATATCCGCTTAGGTGCTGGTAACCGTCAAAAATTGGAAACCCTGTTCACTGTGTTACTAGATCACATCAAGTACTTGTGTCAGCAAAGTCCTATTCCAATGGTTGAGGTCAACACTATAGTGAAGCATGTTCTCGAGCTGTCACAACAAATGCCCGAGGTTGCCTCCGAATACGCTATGTCCGACATCGCTGACTCCCAGAAAGCGTTAAACAAGGCATTGGTCAGCGGCGCCAAATCTGGAATGCCCAGTGCTGAGGAGCTGCTTGCTTTCAAGATTTATGGCCAAATCTTCCCTACTTCTGATTTACAACACGTAGTTGTCACACCTCTGATGCTTCTTTTGGGCCAATACCTGGGCCAATGCTCAGTCCGTGACGGTCGTGATCTATTAACAGGTCTGTTCCTCTGCAATATGTTCCTCGAATTCCAAACCCTGTCCAAGAGAGTGGTCCCCGAAGCACACAACTTCCTTCTCTCAGCATTGTTTCATCTTGCACCACGTGATTCCTCCTCGTCTCCTGCTGGATGGTTCCCAATGACTGACGCACATTTCGGTGCATGGGCTAGCGAATTAGATAACGCCAAGTTAAAATCAGCCGTCCCTGAAGCCATCAATTTCGGGGAAGCTTTGGCGCCCAGCGATGAAGCTTCAGAGTATTTTGCAACCGCTGAGTTCCGTGCAGCTGCCCTACGAATGGTTGTCCATTTGATTGGAGAAACTGCCGTTTTGTACTGCTCGACTGCAGCCTTTTTGGAGCTGTATACACCTGCCCTTGAGTTGATTAAATCCGTACAGCAAAAGAAGTTCTCTGCAGAGTTGAAAAAGGTCTTTAGTGATGTTGAGGAGAAGCTTGCTCGACTTTTGAAGCACGCCACTGATCGCCGTAAGCCACTCCAACTTCAGAAGCACAAGGCCATTCCCATTGCCTCGTACTTGCCCAAGTTCGAAGAGAATTACTCTATCGATAGACATTACGATCCTGATCGTGAACGTTCCGAGATGAACAAGCTCAAGAACCAATACAAGAAAGAGCGCAAGGGTGCTATTCGTGAGCTTCGTAAGGATAACCAATTCGTTGCTCGTGAACGTATCAAGACTGTTAAGGAGAAGGATACTCAATACCACTCCAAGATGAGAAGTCTTATGGGTGTGTTGTCCGAGGCTCAGGGTGAGATGAAGAAGGCGGATAAGAAGAAAAAGAAATAAGCATTAGCTCCTTCATCTTTCGCTACATCCACATAGCTTTTTCGTTGCCCTAGAAATCCACCTTGTATTTCGCGTATTCGAACCTTGACATCATGTCTGTTGATTTCCTCGTTCGTTCATCTATATTCCACACATTTAGACGAATCATTCACCTGACTATTTTCTTCTTTTTGTTTGATTGTAAACTATTCTTACATCCCTTATTTTCAATCCAGGTGGTTCTTTCAACTCAATTCTCGTATATTTAGAGATTTTATTAAAGTTTATTTACGACCCCCTGAGTATGCATCGAGTTTTGCATTCCAAATTTATGTCATCTAGCGATTTACTTTGTGACAGTACATGAAGATCCCTCACATCCGCGACACAGGAAATAGTGCGATGTGCGTATAGTAAAGCTGATGCATAGTGCTCGCCGAGAACTTCGTTGATCTGACAGCACAAAATGACATTGGTGCATGCATATGATTGTAGACATTGTAAGGGGGGCTTTCAGGAGGTTCCCTCGGAAACTAGAAATTACAAAGGCCGACCCGAGGATTCAGTTGAACTAACCTCTTTTTCTTAATATTGTAAACAATCCTTTGAACTTTAACTTTTTAATTGATGTCTTGCGATTTATCGGATCCTACCATCAGCCCCGCTTATGAAGCGGTAGTTAATGACCAAGGTGCAAACTGGTACGGGCTCTTTACCTCCGGCTGGGAGTGGCTCTGAACATTCTCTTCTTTTAGGCTGCTACTGGGCTACCGCGATAGTGAGGATTCGGTGTTTTTGTATGCCACGGGGGAAGGCGGGTTGGAGGAATTGAAATCGCATTTAAGTAACGAAGTGCTCTACGGCTATCTTAAATTCGAGGACCGTTTTGTCTTTATAACGTATATCAGCGATGAAATTAGGTATGTTTAGGCCTCTTGCGCAACTAGTCACCGCACTCTGACTCACATTTAACTTTAATGTACAGTGGAATGCGCAGAGGTACAACGTGGCGAATTTCTGGAATCAAATTGAATCTAATACGCATCTCGTTGTAGCACGCGCCTTTGTTCACGGTAAACAAATCGTCACAGTATTCAACGTACGTAATCTACTCTTTTGCGAACCGGCTGCGGGTTTTCGTTAAACTGGATCCAAACATTCAGAAATATGATGTCTATCTCACGGCATCCAACCTTGTTGATTTGACGGACGGCAACATCCGCGCACACTTCCGTCCGAAGAGCACTGAGCCTAAAACTCAGTCACCCATCGAGGATACTGCAACCACTTTGGAGCCAAAAGAACCGGCTCCCGAAGAAATGTCAAACGAGCATTCCTTAGCTGCCGTGGAGGTGCCGGAGGAGATGCCAGGGGCTGCTGTCGAGCCTATAGCGGCCCCCGAATTGCAGGCACCCTCAGCTCCAATAGATAAAGAAGAAGTTAGGGAAAACGTACCAGCCGCTGATGAGACCCCGCCTTACGTTGAGCTAGAGGAAACGCCACCTGTAAAGGAACCGATAGAAGGAGAGCCTGAGCGTAAAAGCCCGACTTCACTGCAATCAACTCAGGCGGAGGAGATATTGAAGGCTGAGATCAAGAAGAGGGAGGCTCTCATGAGCCAAGTTATAGATTGTGAAAGTGCCGGAAACGTAGGAAAATCCCTTATGCTTGATTGATTTGGATATCTCACTTTTCATTGCTTTTACTCCATAGCTTGCTTCATTGACAGGTTATATCACTGTGCAAGGTGGTGGGAATTATGTAGGTGGTATGCGACGGTTCATCTACCACACAAGCCATTAATGCGTCGAGTATTTAGTATTGGAAGCGAAGATGGTTTGCACTGCGGAGCAGCTCTTTATTTTTTTACGCCGATGAGCATGCAAGATACCCCTTGTCTAGCATTGAGCTAGGCGTTGGAATAAATCGAATCGAAGACGCCCAGAGTGACGTTTTGATTCCACACAGTTTCAAGATGGATCTCTCCACCGACCAGGTTTACTACTTCTTCGCCGATACATCCGAGGAGAAGGCAAGGTTGCTCAGCGAACTGTCGAGCTGCGTTAGAGTTCAATAGACAGGATCTTTTATTACGTATTTGGATCGAGCACCAAGCCATCTAAGTAGTGTCTCTTGGATATACATCAATTAGGCTTGCAATTAGAATAAACTCGATTTAATACGAATAGCGTAGGGAACCCACTCAAAAAATAGAACAGCAAAGGATATACATGCCAATGACAAAGATCAACATACACAAATCGTCATAGGTAGAGGTGAAGATGGTTTTGTATTGGTACATTAAGTTCACGCTTCGGTGAATCAAACCTCCATGGAGCTGCAATGGAACTGGAATGGAAGCAGGCTGCGCTCCCTAGATTGGATCGATCGATTAGTATGGCCGAGCAAACCTCGGTACATCCTTCGAATAGCTAGCCCTACCTTATTGAAGAAAAGACGGATAGCCTGTAGCCCCACTTCTGCCGTCAAAAAATACCAAAATACCGGCTTGAAGAGAGTTAGTGGTTGAGTTGAGTATGAGTATGAGGTGTCCAATGACCCTTACCATTTGTCCCAATCGACCCTCGCCGTAGATCTCGTCTGGTGACCTATCCTTGAGATGCTCGAAACGGTCGGACAGCATGGACTTGCTCATCCCCGCGCCTAGCCATTCCATGTAAAACACGAACATAACCAACACACCCACGGCGGTTATTCTCAACGCGAACCACCAACTTGGGGTAGAATTTTGAGCAGGACTGGTTGCAGCCTGCTGCGACAATAACGATGCTAGTGGGGCTTGACCGGACAACAGTGACTCAAGGTTGAATGGCATAGCATCGGCATTAGGCGTGCTAGAGCCAGATGCGTTTTGCGTCAATATAGACTGCCATTCTTGACGTAATGCAAACAAGGGATCTTCGCTAGGGCTGGGCTCTCTGACGGGAAGAGCACGAGGAGCTAAAGAAGGGGTGGAGAATTCAGAGCTGGATGGGGTGGTCCGAATGTCTGGAGTTATTTCGGCACCAGTCGTCTCTGTGGTGCTTTTGGGGGCGATTGGTGGAGTGGAGAATATTTGAGGACCTGAAAACCAGTAAGAGTTAGTCTAAAAAAGGAGCACCATGAAACTGAGCAGGCATTACTCTCATCCGTAAGAGAAGATTCCTTGATGGCCGATGTTGATCTGTGTTTGGGAGACTCGGGCTCACTCAACACTGGGTTAGGCGCAGTGACAGGTGAGGCGCCAGAGGAATCGGTAAATGAAGCTTTGATACGATTCAAACGATCTTCACCGCTGGCTAATATTCTACGCTGACGGGCTTCACGACGGCGGCGAAGACTTTCTCGGTCAGATTCGGTGGACATGATGCTCTCTACTATGGTGTGAAAACCCTACTAACTGGAGTGGATTAGGTAGACTAATCAAGGGATTTCCCTATCCATTTTCACCAATTCGCTGACCCTTCATTATTTGGTCCAGTTAGAATATTGACACATATCATCTGGGGAGGGGATGAAGTTTTCAAGATTGGTCAGGCACGATAACACCAATATGATTATTTTTATTTCTCTTATTAAGCTATTTACATGGCATGTTGCAACTGATCCGTTCCCACTATCTGGGCGAGTTCCCTCTTGGGCGGGCGCGATCCTGGCTTGAGCAAGCGAATGCGAGTATCCATTTGGCATTCGTAAGGGTGTACTTCAGGGCTCGAGTCCATACTTCATCTTGGTTGAATTGCAGCTTAATAGAGGCTTCTCCGATCTTATCCTTGTTAATTCTGGGCAAACGTTAATCTAGGCGCCATTCCCCATGTTTTACCGGTGAGCAATACCTGTATGGCAGCTTCAGGTTCGGATCTTGCTGCTCGGCAAAGTCACCGAGCTGTTGCAAACAGCTCAGAAAGGCTACCATCGCATTGTCGAACCGCCGGTTCTGCAATAACCGCCCGATATGCAAATCACCGGACCCGTAACTATAGACACAACGTTGAGCGAACAAGTCCATGTAAGAGTGTGCAAACCACCTACAGCTCATAACTAGCGCGATCGCCATCGATCTTCTCGATCCTCGAAAATGACCCAAGGGGTACCAATCGATAGCTATTATAAAAGAAATGTCAGTGCCACGCGCAATCTCAATGCTGTAAGGCTACTACGTTTTGAATTTAAACCGAAGCTTGTTGGCTATGGTATATAGAAGCAGTACTGTTTGGCCCCAAGCGGCATTTATCTCGCTCCATTCCACCTAAAATGAATGATGGCCTCATGAGATCACTCGCACATGTGGACTTCAAGTGGAATCACCTACTGCTTGGTTCGGCAGACGACCTAGCCTAAACCCGTTGATGGTGCCGAAATGACCGTCATGGCCAATGTTGAAAGTGTCGTTATATACATTGGTCTTCTGCAGTCTCTCGAGCTCGCGTGCATCATGGTCGTACTTCAGATTGACGCTGTCTCTTTCATTTTGAAATTCCTGAAGTTGGATTTGGAATTCGTTGTATTCCTGCCAATAACTGTAGAACATAGGTTGGTGGTTGCTGGCTTTATATGCATCCTTGTAGATTACCTTTCTTCCATCTCGTTAATCTGCTGCGCCTCTTGCTCCAGGGCACTGAGCTCTTCCTTCAGCCCAACCAGCTGCTGGTCCATCTTTTCAAGCGATTCAACGGCCGTCTGCTGCTGCTTGTCCAACTATGAAAGCTAGTTGATGCGAGTGAGATTGGACTAAGTCCCGATAAGTGGAAGCGTACCTCGGCAATCTCTTTTGTCAACGCTTCCTGGTCAAAATCCTCCCCTGCTTCCGAATCGATCTTCTCAATGAACTTTTTGTAGCACTCGTACTCCTTGGAAAGCTGATTGAGCTTCTCGGACATGGAATCTAGCAGCATCTCGGTGCACTCTTGGCACAATGGATGATCCACATCGGTTCTACTTGACATCACCTCCGCCAGACGGTTGACCACACGAATTCGGTGACTCAGGCTAGTGCGCTTGGAGTCTATCTCCAGCCTCCCGTTCATCTCGCCTGAGTTTTGACCACTCGGCTCAATGGAGCGAGACAGCATCACGTACGAATCTGAAGGAGTAGAAAGATTCTCCTTGAGATTCTCAGCCGGAAAAGTTAAGGGATTGGGCGACGAAGAGCGTTTAGGTGCGATAATGCGTTTGACCAAAGGAACTGCGGAGGAGGGTAGTTCTCTTGGTTTCTTTGGACCCTCATTTTCACTGCTAGTCGTTTGTTCAGTTTGGCTAGCGTGCTCGACATCAAACAAATGTGTTGACGAAAAAGAGTCTACAAAGAGTACGAAGGCGGTGAGAGAAGGAGGCAAGCAAGACATCAAAGTGGCGTTTACCGATCAGATGGTCGAAGGCGTTATTGCTATCCAAGAGTGAATCGTCAATTTTCAAAGATTGCTTGCAACGCTGACAACTTATCGAATTTAAACCGCTCATGGTCCTGGTCGTATGAGGATTAACCCAGTTACTCTTACGGAATTATGCAATTAAAAAGAATGGAAGAAAAGCGTGTGCAATATAGGAACACCCGAGCTGGACTTGTATCGTTTCAAAGGGCACTCCCTTCAATATATATATCTATATATGTAAAAGCACTATTCACCTCTGAGGTACGTCAACTGAATTTGTTTCTGTATTAGCAGAGTACATCTACACGAACGTTACATTTGCCAAATGGCCACTCAGATTTGTGACGATCATTTGATTAGCTACTCACAATATCGGCCAAATTAATCAGATTATCATCCAACGGTGTATTCATGTATGCATAATGATGGGGTTTAGAAAATTTTGTAGTTATCTCGTAACTCGATACCGCATAGTGGATCTTCCTCTTGAAAGGATATCAAGTTAGAGACGCCGGGTGTTAGACTTTTCCTTTGCCTTCATGCTTCGTATACTCCGCCAAGCAAATAGTGCCGTCTCTCCTGTTCAGAGGATTCAGCCTCTGCTCATGGCCCGGTATGCGACCTCCTCACCCAACTCTAGCGACAAGAAGCAGCCCGTAAACGACAAAAACAAGACCTTGGTTTACATGGGACCGATAACCACCACCATTCGCTCCTTCAAATTTTACGGGCTCATATTCAGTGGTTGCGGCCTTATTTCCATCCCCTTTCTATTAAACGTAGGGGCCGAGCCTCTTCTCGGTGCAACTGGAGGTACATCCACTTACTGCCTCGTTTGATTCTCAACCTTGCAAACTAACACCGCTCATTGTATTGTACCACACAGCCGGCATCTCAGCACTCACACCTACCATACTCCTACAGTACCTTACCTGCAATTATGTCACCAAAGTTTCACTTTGCAACCCACCCGGCAAAGCGAAACGCAAGCATGGATATGATGACAACCAAATGTTGGCTATTGAAACGCTGAACTTCTTTGGAAAGCCCAAGGAGACAGTGCTGCGTCTGGGTGATCTCCGAGATGATACACGCCGATTCCGGTTCATCTCCTGGAAGAACGTGGGCCCAACAGGCCGCAAGAACTTCTTCATCGAACGGGAAATCTTCAAAGGAGACCCAACCCTCTCCATGATCCTGAACAGAATCGAGTCGAACACGCCGAAGCGCAAGCAGAGCTCGTGGTCGCTCTTCAACGTTTAACGCCAACATCATGCATAGATGACCCACCTCACCCAGCATCAACAATCCCCTCGTTCAATGTGAATGGAACTTTATTAATCTTGAAAGGTGGTTCGATACTTGAAATGAAAATAAACATCAACCGTCACATCCCGGGTTGATATCGATATCTCGGTATATACAGAATCTCAAATAGACAAGAGCCGCTACTTGATGTGGAATGAAATACTAGTTATTCACATCCTTCATATCCTTTTCGGTACGTTTTCCATTGTCGGTAGTCAGACCAGCGGCTGCCTCTGCTTCCTTCTGCGTGTATGGCTCCTCCTTTAAAAGCTTCACACTGAAGAGCGCGTTAGAACGTAGCACATAGCAAAGGGTCGAGTGGGGAATACAAACCGTTTCTTGTGGAGCTTTCCGCGGTAATGCTCGGACAGAGCACTGCCGGAGATGAAGTGGCGAGAGCATTGGATGCAGTAGTGCTCGCCAAGGCCAGGAAGATCGGCATCCCCCTTCTGGGTTGCCAGGAGCTTCTCGGTGTTTTCGGTTTTCAGGTCCTCGTGAATCTGGTCGAGATCTTTGGTTCTTCTACGGGTGCGGTATTTTCTGGAGATATCGCGGATTCCCCTGTGAGTACGTGAACGACGAAGTCTACCCATTCTGGCGTGTGGAATAGAGAGAGAGATCGAAACCGGGCTGGCATAACCAGAACCTCATTGATCTATAAACTCCCCCCTTAGCGAGAAGCGATTTTTTTCTTTTTTTTGTCGAAAAATAGGGCGGATTTGAGCGGTGAAAAAAACCCATGATCCCTCGAATGTGAATCAGGATTTCCTTGCGTACGGATTGGCTGGTGTGGACGGGCGGAGAGTAATGTAATTAAGGCCAGTCATTTCCATGCTCTTTCTTCCTCTTCTAATTCAACTCCCGTTAGTTGGAACGAAACTACATTCATAATGGCCCAACCAGTCCGGTAAGTCGTCATCCAGAAACGTTTGCTTTCATCCATCCACGATACGTAGCTGAGGGGCGGATGCGAGCGCAAGTGTAGTTCATTCACCGTTCTAACCTAGCCTTTCTGTTCATTCAGTCTTTACTCCAAGGGTCGCGTCCTAGGCTTCAAGCGCGCCAAGCGTAACCAAAGAGTCAACACCTCCTTGATCCAACTCGAGAACGTCGCCACCAAGGAGGACACCCAATTCTACCTTGGCAAGAGAGTAGCCTATGTCTACCGTGCCAAGCGTGAGATCAACGGATCCAAGGTCAGAGTCATCTGGGGCCGTGTCACCCGCCCTCACGGAAACTCCGGAGTTGTCAAGGCCAAGTTCAGAAGCAACTTGCCCCCTCACTCCTTCGGCGCCTCTGTCCGTGTCATGATGTATCCTTCCCGTGTTTAAGTAAACGGGTGGTGTAAGGAAAAGATGCATCCAATCCTTTGCCTTAAATAAAGTCATTATAGATTGACTTTAATCGGTGTTTCTTGGTGTGTGTGGTCGGTCGGACTAATGATGTTGTGCTTGCATTGTACTCTATCTTTCTCGCATTTTGTCATCCTTCGGAAATGGCGGAAGATGGAAAGTTGTTGCAAGGATATAGGATCCAATGCTTCCTTGGAAGCTCCCTGTATCAACCTTACATGTTGCCTATGAATGTGTGAGGTGACTATAGTATTATGAAGTCATGTTTAATTTATCACGCATACTTTAGTCAAGTTTACCGGATTATTCAATCTAGACACCCGCTATTTGTCCATAGCCACATAAATACTCTGGTTTTTGCCATGCTGGCACTTTCGTTATATTCTAAGGTGACCAATCCTATTTGAAGTCAACTTGGGGACCTCGAGGAAGTTGCGTTTAGGAATGCATGGTTCTTGCTTAATGCTTCATATAATATTTTTTGTTGCAAATTGTTTGCTTAGCGCCTAGTTATTAGTATGCATAGTTATTGTACTTATTAAGACATTTTTGTTTATTGACGGTGAAAATTCTGTTGACCATTTTCTCCAAATTTTCCAAAAGACTCTAAAGTTTCTGGACATGCTGTCATTACCTTCCTGTGCATTCTCAATATGTTTGTTTTTACCCCTACCAGGTACAGATGCAAGCACAACTCTTGCATACAGTATTTTGTCAACTGGAGCAACACAGCCTGTCAACTCTACCAATTACTCCTATTATTTTCACAACACTTTGCACACATATTCTTAGAACTTCCTCAATGTATTCCACATATTGTATTGCTATTATCTTACAGAAGCTCAGACATGACACAATCTACCTCTATTTGGGATTTTGGGGCTAGCTTTTTCTTTGATCTTTAATAAGTAAATTTTGTAAATGCCCCTGAATATTCACCTTGCTTAGTCACTAAGATTGTAGTCTACAAATCTTTGCAAATTCCCGCCCAAAATCTCTGTTAGGATTCAATTGGAATAATATCTATCAAAACATCAGCAGCCTAGAATATGAGAAAAGTCAAAGTTGTTCAAAAAGCCCAAGCTTTGCACACATGTTTTTGTGACATTGATGAGCATATTTTACATGTTTGTTTCACCAAGGCTTAAATAGCATATATGGAAGTCTCCTGGATGAAGAAGCAAGAAACTCCAGTGCTAATAAGAAGGAAAAAGACAACACTTTAATGAGCAATGATAACCACCAAAGGAGGTATCCAAGACCCTACAAAGGCAACAGCAACCTGTTCTGTAACTACTGCAAAAGGAAAGGACAGCAACCTTCCATGCAGCTACCTCAAAAGGGAGGGACACATCCAATTGATACTTTCCAAAGAGAAATTCTCAGCAGAAATTGCCAGAATATGGAAATGCTGCAACATTGAGGATATGTCCTTATGAAAAATAATTTGGTCCTGTGGGTGGATCCAATCCAGATCAGCTGTCAAGATCCTGGTATGACACCATTATAATGCTGGTAGCCTGGAATTATTGACCCTCTTCACAATGTCATGATAGGAATGTGGTGGTTTTTTGCTGATTCTACTGCTATATTAGTAAGTTTACTTGACAGTATTTGAGTGGCTCTTCAAAGGGAACTTGACAGCATTATGACAGTCTTATTACAGTCTACACTTATTTGAGCAGACCTTGCTAGCTACTCTAAGAATGCTTCTACTCATTGGGACTGATACAACTGCTTTTGTCTAATCAGAATATACTTGTACAATGGTGATTGGTGCTTTTCCTGAAGTGAGATTCTCCTTAATAAGGGCTTTGATTGTCCTTATTCTCCTGACAGTTATTTTCAACCTTGAGGTTGATATGCTAAGCTAACTGATCTTCTCAGTGTCTTCAGATATCATAAAAACCATCTAGTTGATCCTTGCACCTTATCCTTCAGCTCCATAGACAGCAGACATCAAGACATGTGCATTAAATATTCTGCTATAATATATACTACAATATCTGACAGATCCTGTTGAAGTTTCAAAGCATTTTGGGGGTTTCCAGCTTGAAAGCTTTGTACAAGAGGCTTCATGGAACATATCCTCATTGCCAGAAAGTCAGAATATGGTCTACATAAGTTCTTGCTTCATTGGGATGTACTCTAATTTGCGGTAGTAATTTTCCCCATTTTTTCTTCTTTTTCTTTTACTGCATATGAACTAAGAGCAATTCCTTCTGTGGGATGATTCTGGATTTCCTTATAGGTAGGACCATGGTGTGTCTGTGCACAAAAATTCTCATGACATCATTGGTCCAGAATACTTGGCCATTTGAAAGCAACATAATCAAGGTCAGCCATTAGGAGACTGTTATAATAGTAGCAGCTTGGAATTAATGAACCTCTACACTGTTGTAAGAGTCTTGTAGATATTGGAAGTGATTTGGGAGGACAAGTAGATTATGTGGTTTTCACTTAATGATATATTGAATATGAAAGTAGTATTTATACTTTGACATGGTCTTGGCATACCAAACACATAGAATAGGCTAAGGAATGTTCCAAAAACATTTGTGCAAAGTTTGGGGCTGTTTATACAACTTTCAGAATTTTCATATTCTGGGTACCTGGTATCCTGGTGAGAATATTCTAAGTAAATCCCAACAAGGAATTTGGTCAGTATTCTCTATAATCTGAAGGTAATAATCTAAGTGACAAAGTTAGGTGACTATTTAGGGGGAATTACAAATTTTACAACATACATAATCTTATGATGGGATCACAATGGTGTTTGGCTAATTTTACTGCCAAATAAAGTTAAAAAACATTATGGTATTTTGGTAGTGTTTTGCAAAGGGTGACATGGCATTGTTGTGGTCTTGGTGCACTCTACAACCATTTGAGGGAATCCAGCCAGCCAGTACATCCAATTGCCTTATATAGTCAAAAAACTTAATTGTGTTTTGTTGGCCTCATTGTAAGCCTCTGATGGTATTATTGTGGCAGTATGGTGGCATACAGGTAGGTCTGTATAATGCTACTTTACCAATTTACCAATTGGTATTTCCTTTTTCTACCTCCCCTTGTGCAATCCATGCATTCCACTGTAGAATCTCCCCCCTTTATTTGCTTACGCACTACTACCTTTGGTATTCCACATATATTTCAAATAAAAAAAAACTATGGGCTCCTGCTTACTAACCTCTACAAACATGCACACCTGCAGCAATTGACATACTTATATCACCTCAACTTTATGGCTTTTGGTGTGATATTTGCAAAGTTGCCATATACCTTGTCTTGTTGTAAGGATTTGTAGTTCCACCTAAATATTCACCTAAATTAGTCACTTAGATCATTACCTTCAAATCCAAGAGAATGCTGACCAAATTCCCTGTTGGGATTTACTTGGAATACTTTCACCAAAAAACCAGGTACCCAGAACATCAAATTCTCAAAGTTGTCCAAACAGCATCAAGTCATGCACACATGTTCTTGGGACTTTCCTTAACATATTCTACGGCTTTGTTATGCCAAAATAATGTCAAAGTATGAATGCTACTTTTACATTGAATAAATAATTCAGTGAAAACTACACAATCTACTTGTCCTCCCAATCACTACCAATATATCCAAGACTCTTACAACAAAACAGAGGCAATAGCCAATCAATGCACACAAACATAAGAGGTGGTAGAGTATCTGGGATCAGTAAGTGAAAAAATTGTCAGAGAACTAATTAAAAGCCACTTTAGTATTGAGGTGATAAATAAATTTGACCAGGTTTTTTGTGAAATCTGGGGTGCAACTATTTTTTCACAGTCTTTGCATGATGTCCTGATTGGATCAATACCACTTAGATAGAGGACTTTAAATATGTGATGGCTTTTTCATGGGATCATCACAATAATTTTGCATAGGGTTGATGTCAACCACCTGCAGCTAGTATTGTATAATGCTACTGCACCAATGTACCAAATGATATATTATCTTTGGCTACCCCCCCTTATACTAATCATATATTTCATTGTAGAGCTGCCCCAAGTTATTAGACTAGTTCCATTGGGTAGCACCACATAGTGCCAGTCTGTTGATAATACCGGTGTAGTGGGGTGACAGTGACACCCACTGACAGATGTGCTCATTCCCTTATTTTCAACTTCCCTATATCTCTACTACACTTATTTTAGTTTTATCCCATTTGTCTTATCCAATCAGTACTATCCCATAAGCCGGTTGACTATCACACCTGCTTACCTTATTGCATAAGTTACCCCTCACTTTATGTAAGATTACTAGCTACAAGTGCTTCTATATTAGGCAAGTACCCGCACCAGTACCCGTGACACATGATCAACCCGTGTCACCATCCCTACCATTTCCATACCATATATGGTATCCCCATGTTACACAGGTTTCAGAATACTGATTCCTGATTGGTTGGATGTGCTGTGCCTCTTAGAACCTTCTGGCACCTACTTAGAACATTCTTAGGTCATTCTGATGTCATTAAGATTTTGATTGATATCTGGAACCTTCTGGAACACCATGATTAGTAATCACTTAGCCAGTGAGAAAAGTATATAAGGGAGGCTATCCCTCTACAATAAATCATCATCCCTTTTATCAATATACCAACTTGTTGATTAGTGTGATCACTGCTACCTGCTGCTACCTGAACTTCCAACCCTAGACCACAGGACACTCCCAGGAAACCGCGCTGACAGCCAACTGACCTTGGAGGCACTACTTGTGAGGAATACTCAGAGTAGGTATCTTTTATTATATTTGATTCTTTCCCAAGTTTGTTCTTGTACAGGCAAAGATACTTTTCTGTCTTTATAACTATTGACCACAGCTGCATTCTTATCAAGTCCCTGCTGGTGGAGTTTACAGTTGTTTTGACTTTGGAAGCTTTAGTATGTTGTCATCTCAAAGGACACTGAACCCAGCACATACTTTTGTTAAGACACCAACTAAGTTGGGGATTGTAGCTCAATAGTTTTCCCTTGACAAGCTTGTGGCTTTATTCCCCTGCACATTAGATTAGAAACAGAACCCAAGTATTCCTAGCAAGCTTTTGCCCAAGGTTATTGCACCCAGTGAACACCCCACACACAAAACACTTGAGAAGTGTTGGACATATCTCTCCCTTGGACCTATACACCACCACACCGGATTGATCTGGCACTCAATGCACTTTTTGACACTATAATTTTACCATGATGCCAGTGGTAGAATACAGTTACAGGTAAATATACTCAATCTTACTTATCTTGTGTAGAATGGTGCTTTCCTTGCTTTATTTATTCTTCAGAATGCTCCAGACACATTTCTCTCCATGGATGTCTTCTTGTATGAATATACTGTGCATTGCTAAGTATCTTAACTATTTTACCTATTCTACTATTTTCTCCTATATATAACTTTCCTCTGTTTTTACCAGCCAATATGCTGAATCTCTTCAGATATCCATATGTATGCTCTACCTTTGCTCTGAAATTATGAACTATCTCATTTTAGGGCTTTTGCTTCCTGCTAAACACATCATTCCATGGCTTCCTATAAGCTGTAATACATGCTAATCTCTAACAATCCTCTCCTATATAAGCTATGTCTGCCATACATTTCTCCCCTGTACTGAATTCAGGATTATACTCTACCCAGAGTGCTTTGTCATTCCTACTTCCAGAAAACAGCCCACTAAACCAGATGATGTTACCCTCAATATTAGACAATGCTTGAAACCTCACACAATGTGGCTTGTCTTAGCCAGAATAAAAGTGCCACTGCTCTGTAGAAGGTCTGTTAATTCTGACAGGGAAGGTGTCCAAAATACTCCTTATATGGAACCTGTTGCTGAACACTCTGAGATATGGAAGTCTATTGGAGCTTCTGAGCCTAGTATTCCAAGCTTGCTCTAAGTCATTCATACCCTCTGCAAGGTGGTTCTACATTGCTGTCAGCTGGGAATGAAAGCTTCTTGGACTTTTGTTGCAATGGATGGTGGGATGAATCTTTGTAGGGCAATAGTTTTATAATTGCAGAGAAGCTTAACAAGGGATCTCCTTGAGTAGATTAGGGTAGATGGTCCACAGTACCTGGTGTAGATCTCCTCTAATGTTTCAAAGAAAATCCAGTGGTAGTGATGGGATTGATGAGAAAAGATCATTCAGATGAGTAAGTCATATTAAAGCTGGTAGGTGATAGTGCAATGGTAATATGAACTGATTTGGCACAATCAGCTTTATATATCTGATTTTCCATGCATTTTGATTAAATCTCCATTAATTGCCATGTATCCCATCATTATGTTGCAAAAATCATCCTAAAACAATGACTTGATGATTTATTGTTGCTTTATTCAAAAGTCTATAATCAAATAGGAAACCTGCACTTGAGGTGATTTGATCTGTGTCAATGCAATCTAAGATGCAACATGCCTAATATAGGGAGAACTTAACAATCACATTAGCTTTATATATATTGCATATAAGACCAGGTTGATGCAAATATACTACTGTAGTAGTATCCAAATCTGTCACTATGGTACCTATACCAAGTCTCAACTCATCTTTAGTACAACCCAGACAAAACCCATCTGCCAGCTCACAAGCACAGTCCAGACCAACAAATTCAATGTTGGATCAGTTTGAGCTGTTGCCAAATGATTTTAGTATGGCCAAAGTGTCTAGGATGAGCCTTCATAGAGATATTTTGGCACTACTCATTAATGTAACAGAACTGATTACCTCAAAGAGTTAACAGAGATAGAAGAATTTGGGTAGAAAGCTGTGGTACAAGCTCAACATCAAGATGCCAGCAGATGTATATAAGAAGATATATAACAAGACAAGTATTAAGATCATGAATGAGCTGAGAGTGTGGGTATTTGATGAGGAAGCTGCACATGAACAGTTCCATGCGCAATTTGCACAGTATGGACTGGATGTGTCTGTTTGTTTGTTAACTTTTGGAACCAACAAGATTTTGAATAGGTTTTTGCCTCAAACATCAATGTACTAAGTAATATATTGGTAGAGCTAAGTGGCTTCTAAGAGCAATATAAGCAGGGCTCATCCAGGCAACAGCTCTAAGGTATCAGGCAGAGGGTAAGTGAATACCTTGAGGAATCAGGAGGTGAGCTTCAAGAGGAAGAATACAGACTGCAAGCAACAGCATAAAGATCACACTGGCACACCTCACTGGATTCCTTACCATTCCTTGCAACTTCAGTGTGCCTGCACATGTCAGTCCAGTCTGCGCAAACACCTTTCACAAGAGTGCCCTGCATTGTGTCAATGCACATTAGGTTGATGCATGCACTTCAGAGCAAAACTACCAGAACTTGCCAAACTGTTCATTTAGATACAAGTCCATTGGAGCAGGCCAAGTTACATTAATAAGTGGCATCACATCAGACTCAGCCAAGGGCCATTCCTACGCATCAAGTTGCGCCTGGGCATGGTATTACACCTGACCATCAGCAAGTTACTTCTGGTAAACTGACTGATGATGACCAACATGAAGTGTCTCCACCACCTGAGCATTGGGCAAGTAAAAAAATGTGTCAGCATGTGACACTTCAGGCCAGTACAGAAACATCATCTGGAGCAAATCTGCATGGCCAAGCTGCCATATTGCACTCTTCAACTAGGAGGCAAAATACTGACTACAAATACACAAGTAGCCAAGATGATAGTCAACAAGGAAGAAGTTAAGGTGTGCAAAGTGAATCACTACCAAATGCTTTAGTAGTAGTCCCCGTGTAAAAAAAGCCTAGGAGAAGATGATGCAATTACAATGGAATGCTATTATTTGTCATGATCCAAACAACACATGTTTTTTTGCAATCTCAATTATGCCATTGCAAATGAGTGATCACAAAATTTTTGATATATGTTATATCTCAGTTGTGTCACACTTGAGACAGAACCTCTATAAATAAACACCCTGCATACATATAGATCATCTGTAACACCTGTGCAGCTATTGGATCTGTTTTGCACCTACCCAAACAGTTGCATGCTAGCTATGACACCTTGTCAAATCACTAGGATCAGGAATTTACTTGCTCAATGGGCAAAATGAAATATGTGATTGCATATAAGGTAGCTTGTGTATTGTTCAATGTGCCAGTTGGGGGCAATCAGCTTCCAAATACTTTTAGACCAATCAACCACTCACATACCATCCAATTGGAATGATGGTAACCAAAATAATATGTATAAGTGTAGTTTATAGTGTAATATATGGTTATTTCCAAATACATTAAAGAAATATATCCAAATACCAGATTTTCCTTACCATAGTAGTGGTATCCAATTGTGCACATGATGGAAACATTACTAGTTGGCACAATCATCCATGCCAAAATCATCATGTCCAGTTGTGCCATGGGGGGTAAGATTGTCCCACATAGGGCAAAATTATCAAGAGCAATCCTGCCTGCTGGTAGCCACAATATCATGTCCAATTGCTTATATTGACTACAGATTGTGCTGCACACCCTGGCACAGTACAATGAAAAAAGCAATTTGCTTGTCCACTACTACCCTATATATTCCATACCTAGTTGGGATCAAAAAAACTATGGCTTCTTGCTTCCTAACCTCACAATAGGTACACACCTGTTGTGAAAATTTGTATTTCCATCTAAATATTCACCTAACTTAGTCACTTAGATCATTACCTTCAAATCCTAGAGAATACTGACCAAATTCCTTGTTGGGATTTACTTAGAATATTTTCACCAAAATACCAGGTACCCAGAGCATGAGAATTCTCAAAGTTGTCCAAACAGCCCCAAACTTTGCACACATGTTCTTGGGACCTTCCTTAACCAATTCTATGTGTTTGTAATGCCAAGACCAGGTAAAAGCATAAATACTACTTTTGCATTCAATAAATCATTAAGTGAAAACCACATAATCTACTTGTTCTCCCAATCACTTCCAATATCTCCAAGACTCTTACAACAGATTATGAGCCCCAAGCTGTCACTCTCTGCAATGTCTACCACTGCTATTACTGGAACTTTTCCCTCTGCTGAAAAGTTGGATGGCTCTAACTACCAAGTGTGGAAGGTGAAGATGAAGATGCTGCTACAAGAAAGAGGCCTTTGGGATATTGTCATGGGAGAAGAATGCCCTCCTAAAAACGTGGGAGAGGAAGCCTTAAAGTACCGGCAGAAAGAACAAAGCGCCTTTAACTGTATTTGCCTTAAAGTCAAGGACAAATTGCTAATTCAATGCTCAAGAGCAAAAACGGGAAAGAATGCCTGGAAAGCATTAGAAGACACCTACCAGTCATGTTCAGCTGCCAAGAAAATGTATCTGAGACAAAAATTCTTCACTATAAAGATGCTGCCAGCTGAAGAAATGAAAAATCTAATTAACAGAATTACCCTGCTGGTTGATGAGTTGGAATCTGTGGGTGTACCAACTACTGATGAGGATGTGATAGTTACCATCCTGAATAGCCTGACAGACGAGTTTCAGGGCCTTGTATCAGCCCTAGAGTCCAGAACTGAAGATTTGACCTTAAATTATGTATATGGAAGGCTCCTGGATGAAGAATTAAGAAAATCAAGCACCAATAAGAAGGAAGAAGAAAATGCTTTAATAAGCAATGATAACCAACAAAGGAGGTACCCAAGACCCTACAAAGGCAACAGCAACCTATTTTACAACTACTGCAAAAGGAAAGGACACACATCAGACCGGTGTCTCAAAAAGAGAGATTATCAGCAAAAGAAGCCTGAATATGGAAATGCTGCAACAACTGAAGATAGACTACTTGTATCTGCACTAAATATGACCACAAATAAGGATTCTCAGACGTGGTATATTGACTCTGGAGCTTCTCAACACTTGACACACCAAAAAGAACTTTTTACCCAATATCAAGAAATTCCAATTAAGAAGGTTTTCATGGGTGACAATAGAACACTTGATGCAGTGGGAGAAGGAACTATCCAAGTAAACCTTAGAAGCAGTGAAGGAAGCCATACACTGACCTTTAAAGAAGTACTCTATGTACCAGAAATAGCCAAGAACCTACTCTCTGTAAGCAAGGCTACAGCAGAAGGACTCAGTTTCAGTTTTGACAATTCTGGATGCAGGATCACTGATCAAAATGGTGCCCATATTGCTTTGGGCATCAGAGATCAGAATCTATACAAGATGATAATATTCCATCATATTTGGAAGCCAATATAAGTAACTTAAATGAAGAAACACCAATGCTTTGGCACAGGAGATTTGGACACATCAATTTTGATTATTTGCACAAAATGATCAAAGATCAGCTAATTTCTGGAGTGAAAATTGATCCCCCAGCTAATTTGGAGCACTGTGAGGCCTGCATATATGGGAAACAAGTCAGACAACTGTTCAAGAGCTCTGGGTTGATAAAAACTAAGAAAAAATTAGATCTAATTCACTCAGATCTGTGTGGACCTATGCAAAATTTATCCTTAGGCAGGATGAAGTATTTAATCACTTTTATTGATGATTATACAAGATACACATGGGTCTACTTCATGGAGAGAAAGGAAGAAGCTCTGTCTAAGTTCAGGGAGTTTAAGGCCATGGTGGAGAGAGAAACTGGTGAAAAAATCAAGAAAATTTGCTCTGACAATGGTGGAGAATATACCTCAAAACTCTTCATCCACTTCAGCAAGATTCATGGGATAAAGCAAGAGACTACTGTACCATACTCCCCACAGCAAAATGGAGTTGCAGAATGTGCTAACAGATCAATAATTGATATGGCAAGATCTATGATCCATGATCAAAAATTATCCTGTGATTTTTGGGTGGAATCAGTTGCCACTGCTGTATATCTTAAAAATAGGAGTTATAACAGAATACTTTGTGATTCTACTCCATTTGAAGCATGGTATGGATACAGACCAAGTGCAGGACATCTAAGAATATTTGGGTGTACAGCATATGCCAAAAAACTGGCCGGAAATCAGTCAAAATTTGAGCCAAAAAGTGTATAATGCATATTTTTGGGCTACTGCAATGAGAGTAAGGCATACAGACTCTACAATACCAAAGCAAAGAAGCTGAGCAAGTCCAGGGATGTGTTGTTTGATGAAAATTCAATATTTTCACAAAAAATTACATCAGATGATGACGAAAATTTGATCTCAAGTCCACCAATTGTCAGGATTGAATCAGAGCAAAACAATGAGAATCTTTTCACTCCAGAGTACTCTACAACCATAGTTCAGCCAGAATTAGTGCCCAGGAATATCCCAGAAGTGCTCATTCCAGCATCAAATGCCCGGAGATCCAATCAGAAAAGAAATAGCCCAAATTACTATATCAATGAGGGTACAAACTTAGCCTATGCCTATTCAGTCCATGTTGATGAACCCCAGACTGTAAAAGAGGCCCTAAATAGCCCTCAGATAAAGTTTTGGAGATCTGCAATGACTGAGGAATATCAGGCCCTGATGAAAAATCAAACTTGGGACTTAGTCAAATTACCAATCAACCAAAAATCAATTGGATGCAGATGGGTCTTCAAGACAAAATACAAAGCTGATGGTACAATTGAAAGATGCAAAGCAAGACTTGTAGCCAAAGGATACTCTCAAACCAAAGGACTTGACTATACTGAGACCTTTGCACTGGTAGCCAGGTTTAATTCCATCAGATTAATATTGGCTATTGCAGCCAAATATAAGTATTTTATTCATCAAATGGATGTAAAAACTGCATTTTTGAATGGAGAACTTGATGAGGACGTGTATATGGACCAGCCTGATGGGCTTGTTGACCAAGATAACCCCCATTTGGTCTGCAAGCTTAAAAAGTCACTATATGGTCTCAAACAATCACCAAGAGCCTGAAATTGCAAGATAGATTCTTATTTGGAATCCTTGAGTTTCAAAAGAAGTAATGCTGACTATAGTATATACTATAAGCCAGATAGAGCAAATCCAGTTCTATTAGCTCTATATGTGGATGATCTTATTATAGCCACAAATAACCTAGAAACATTGGAAGAGAGTAAATCCAGCCTATCTATGGAGTTCAAGATGTCTGATTTAGGAGAACCTAGTTACTACTTAGGGATTAGGTTCTCCATAGACAGAAGTACCCAGACTATCACCCTAAGCCAATCCAAGTATATTCAAGATATACTAAAGAAGTACAAAATGGAAGACTGTAAACCGGCAGCTACCCCAATGCAGACAAACCTTAACTTGGTCAAAACTCAACCAAATCAAGAGAGCTTGGTGCCATCTGAACGCCCTGACTTTCCTTATCAGTCTATGGTCAGCAGTCTGATGTATATCATGCTTGGAACATGTCCAGATATCTCATATTCAGTGGGAGTTGTCAGCCAACATAATCAGAACTGTGGATCTGATTATATTGCAGCAGTTAAGCGGATTTTTAGATACCTAAAAGGAACTGCTGATATTTGCTTAAGATACACTTATAAGGACTCAGAACAAGATCTTGTGGGATACTCTGATGCTGATTGGGAACAAAATTTAGAAGACAGAAGATCCACCACAGGATACACCTTTCTTTACTGTAAAGGAGCAATTTCATGGAATTCAAGAAAGCAACCAACTGTAGCACTTTCCACCACAGAGGCAGAGTAAATGGCAGCCTGTGAAGCTACAAAAGAAGCAATGGGGCTAAGAAAGCTGTTTCCAGATTTAGGCCTATGTCAAAAAATGCCTATTACTTTATTTCAAAATAATCAAGGATGTATACAATTAGGTAGAAATCCAACTTTTCATGCTAGAACCAAGCACATAGATATTAGACATCATTTCATACGTGAAGCTATAGAGAATAACTTAGTTAGCTTAGTCTACTGTCCTACAGATGAAGTGATTGCAGACATATTTACCAAACCATTAGCTAGAGACAAGTTTGAATATCTTAGGTCAAAATTAGGACTAGTCAGTATGAACATTTAGCTGAGTGGGGAGTGTTGTAAAAATTCATATTTCCATCTAAATATTCACCTAACTTAGTCACTTAGATCATTACCTTCAAATCCTAGAGAATACTGACCAAATTCCTTGTTGGGATTTACTTAGAATATTTTCACCAAAATACCAGGTACCCAGAACATGAAATTTCTCAAAGATGTCCAAACAGCCCCAAACTTTGCACACATGTTCTTGGGACCTTCCTTAACCAGTTCTATGTGTTTGTAATGCCAAGACCAGGTAAAAGTATAAATACTACTTTTACATTCAATAAATCATTAAGTGAAAGCCACATAATCTACTTGTTCTCCCAATCACTTCCAATATCTCCAAGACTCTTACAACAACACCCACTGCAACTGACACACTTCTATACCTAAGCTTTATTGCTTTGAGTGTGATACTTGCAAAGTTGCCATGTACTTTCTATTGCAGATAGTATATACATCTAGCAAACATGTTTTTTGTTACCACAACTTTGGCCATGAATACCTCTTGAATATATGAAACTCCCAAGAGGTGTAGCAAGGCCCACTATTCACCTCACACTAAGCAAGGTGGGGTAGAGAATGGATACAGTAGCAGCAGAGATCTATGCTTTCTGCTCTATGCTTGTAGTTTAGTTTGTTACAAGTCTTGGTATAAGAATTGTAGAGGAATAGGGAGTTTAGCTAGTATTGAATTCACTATAACTTGATCTGATCTTTATTGAGATTCTAGTAGCTCCTTATATACATTTTGCCAGATCAATTGCTGACTAATTGTATTTCCTAATGTAGGCTGTGGCTGATGACTCATTTAATTGCATCAATATCACCCAATAAGATCCTACTTAATATATCTATTTCTGTCTGATAAGGATCTGCTGATGCATTTGCCAACTAATGTTACTGATTAGATAGATAATACTGATATACTGATAACCTAAACAAATAACTAATTGACTTGACTAAAAAAAACTGATCTAACTTAAACATTCAAGCGGAAGATCATAACATTTTCCCCTGCTAAAGTTGAGAGGGTTCTCCTGAATCTCTTTTCTTGTGATACCAATACCTTGATGGTTCAGTATTATGAGCAAGTCTTGCAAGCTTGAGTCTGTCCCTATGCACTAAGTCTTCCCGGATATTGCCTTGTTTGTCCACCAGTTGGTAAGTTACAAATGGACATTCTCTGATGATCTTGAATGGTCCTGTCCATTGTGGCTCAAACTTCTTCCAAGTGTTGTTTCTTAGCAACACAAAGCTCCCAACTGTCAATGCTTCTGGTGCTATAGTCTTATCAAATCTCTGCTTCATCTTTTCTGCACTTTGAGATACTTTGGTCTGTGCCTCTTGACGTCTTTGTTCCAGTTGCTGGAGTCTACTTGGGTGACTGAGTTCATCTTCTAAGGTGTCTGTAAGCTTTGGTTGTGTGAGATCTCCTGGAATCCTTGGTTTACATCCATACACTAAGTAAAATGGTGATTGCTGGGTGGTGTTGTGTACTCTGACTCTGCATTCAAAGAGTGCTTGGTCTATATACTCATCCCATCTACTGACAATTCCATTTGGATACTTAGTCAGCATTTTTCCAAATAATCCATTTAACCACTCAGTGACTCCATTAGTTCTGGTGTGATATGCCAAGGCTTTCAGGTGTCTGATCTGCTGCATTTCCAGGTAAGCCTCCAATGTCTTTGCCATAAAGTTTGCACCTCTATTGGATAGAATCTCTACAGGGCATCCAAACTTCATAAGGATCTCATGGTAGATGAAACTTGCAACTTCTTGTTCACTGGCTATAGGTACAGCTTTAGCCACTGGCCATTTTGTAGCATGGTCAATTGCTACTAGGATCCAATGGTTGCATTTCCAGGTAGTTAGCAGTCTTCCAATAAGGTCAATTCCCCATCTTTCAAATGGTCTTACAGGCTCCAAGGGAAAGAGTTTGACAATTCTCTGTGGTTGGCCTTTGTTGATTTGGCAGTTTAGGCATGTTTTCACTAGCTTCTCAGTGTCTTGTTTCATTCTGGGCCACCATGCTCTGGCTTTCACAAGACTATAGGTTCCTTCAATCCCAAGATGTCCATATCCATAGTGTAGCTTATGTATTAAATCCAGGCAAGCAACTTAAGGACAATAGGCAATAGGGCTTCCATCAACAATTTAGTAGAGTGTTTCATCCTGTACAACAAATTTGCTGGCTTCATCACGGATTATCTTCTTGATATCTTCATCCACCTCATTAGGAATGGCTTGGTCCTCCAAGTACTTTGGTAATAGGCTAGGCCAATCTGATTCATGCACCAAGTTGAGTTGTGCAACTTGATCTAATCTTGATAAGGCAACAGCAACCATGTTGTTTTTTCCAGGGCAGTAGACAATCTCCATGTCAAATTGCTGAATGTATTCACTCCATCTTGTCACTCTTCTAGAGAGTACCTTCTGAGTAAATACATACTTGAGGGAGGCATGATCAGTCTTCACAGTGCATTTGACTCCTTCAATACAGCATCTCCATATCTTCAAACAGTGTATTATAGCAAGCATCTCCTTCTCATGGACTGGATAGTTTGTTCTGCTGAGTTTAGTTTCTTGGATTCAAAGGCAACCAAGTAGTCCTTTCCCTTGTGTTCTTGACTCAGCACTCCACCAATTGCATAATCTGAAGCATCTTTGCACAGAGTAAACTCTTTTCTGAAGTCAGGTATTCTTAAGCTTGGTAGCTTAGCAAGTTCATTCTTGAGCGTCTGAAAGGCAGTCTCACAAGCTATGTCCCACTTATAGGTGTTGTCTTTCTTGAGGATATCAGTTAAAGGGGCTGCAATACTTGCAAAGGACCTGACAAATCTCTGATAATAGGAAACCATTCCAAGGAATGATCTGAGTTCTGATATGCTATGGGGCTGCTTCAGGTTCTTGATAACTTTAACCTTCTAAGGGTCTAAGGTTACTCCTGTGCTAGTCACTATGTGTCCCAGATATCCAATGTGTTCCTTGCAGAATTCACACTTGGGTAGCTTGCCATAAAGCTTGTTCTCTCTTAGCTTCTTTAAGACCTTTTCAATGTGCACCAAGTGATCCTCTTCTGTCTTGCTGTATATCAGTATATAATCTAGGTAGATTATGACAAACTTGTCCAAGTACTCCTGGAAGACAGTCTGCATCAGGGTCATGAAAGTAGCAGGGGCATTAGTGAGGCCAAAACTCATGATTAAGTACTTGTAATGTCCATATCTGGTCCTGAATGCTGTCTTAGGGATGTCTTCTGGCTTCACCCTAATCTGGTTGTATCCTGACATGAGGTCAATCTTGCTGAAAATAGTGGCTCCATTAAGTTGGTCCAAAAGCTCATCAATCCAAGGTATGGGGTACTTATTCTTGACAGTAACTGACTTCAGGGCTCTGTAGTCAATGCACATCCTAAGTGTTCCATCCTTCTTTTTACACAAAAAGCACTGGTGCTCCCCAAGATGACTTGCTGGGTCTGATGGATCCTTGTTCCAATTGCTAATCAATTTGTCTCTTCATTTTCTCCAATTCCAATGGACTCATTCTGTAAGGTGTCTTGCTCACTGGAGGGCTATCTCCTGTGTCAATGGCATGATCCACATCTCTGACTGGTGGTAAGCTTACAAGCTCATCTGGAAACATATCTGAATATTTCTTCAAGAGAGTCTGGACCTGTTGGGGTGCTGGGGTAGCAGAATCCTCCTGTAATACTGCCATGAGGAACATCTGGGTACCTTTTCTAAGCGCTCTACAGAACTGGGTCTTGCTAAGTTCACTTGTCTCACACATACTGGAATTGACCAAGTAGAAATACAGCCTGGCAGGCAATAGCTTATAGGTCTTGTTGTCTTTTTGGATCTGAGTAGCATGGGTTCTCCAGTTGATTGATGGATTACAACAAAATAGCCAGGTTTTTCCAAGTACAAGGTCAAACTTGCAGTTCCCAAATATATAAGCCTGTAGTTCTTCTTCATAGTCATTGATCTTCATTCTTACTGGCTGAGTAATACAGTTGATTATGTGAGAGTTCCCATCAGCTGTTGAGACTGAAGTTGATTTGGTAGGTTCTGAGTTGATTCCAGCTTTCAGAGCAAATTGCTCTGAAATGTACTCATGCAATGCTCCTGAGTCAATCATGATCTTGGGAGGTACTCCATTGATCACTCCATTCAAGTATAATAGCTTTCCTGAGTTTGAGGTCATATGGGATAGGCATTCTTCTGTCATGTGGAAGGTGAGTTCTGAGTCTTCTTTAAGTTCATCCTCCATGTTACTATGCTCCATGGCCTCAATACGGTTAAAGGTTCTTGATGGCTGGTGTCCCTTTCTTCTCTGAGGGCAGTACTTTGCAATATGTCCTTGCTGGTGGCAATTGAAGCAAAGTCCTTTCTTCTTACATTCTTCTGAGGTAGGATTCTTCTGCATAGCATCTATTTTCATTGGCACTGCTTCTGATTGTTGTTTTACATAGTGATTTTAGCCTTTCTGATTAGTCACTGTAGGCTTCCCAACTCCAAGCATAGCTGAGTCATAGTCAATGGCAATCTGGATGGCTTCTTCGATAGTCTGAGGTCTTCAATAATTCACTTCCTTGCAAGTTCTTTCTTTCAACCCATCAATAAAGTATTCAACTTGATCCAGGGGGTCCATTCTTTCAATTTGTCCAAGTAGACATCTGTACTCATAGATGTATTCTTGAACCATTCCTTTTTGTCTGAGTGTCTTTAACTTCCTTCTCAGTAGTGTCTGTTGGTGTGGAGGTTCAAAAGCATCCTGAATTTCCAACACAAACTCATCCCAGGTAGAGATTGTAGAGCATCCCATTGTAGTGGCTGACCTGATCTTGTTGTGGTACCACTGTAAAGCTGCATCTGCCAGGTAAGAAGCTGCATAATGCAACTTGCTCTCTGGAGCAATTCCTTTGGCTTTAAAAGCTTCTTCAATCTGAAAGAGCCAAGTTCCCAGGTTTTCATTGACTCTGCCATGGTACTGGTTGACCTTCACACTAAAGTTGCTCCTGACAGGGCTTTGCTGGCTCTGAGCCATGGTTGTCATTCCTTGTTGCTGTTGGCTGAGGATCTGGAGTAACTGTTGCTGTTGGGCCAGGATTTGCGGCATGGGATTCTTCTATTCTTGATTGTCCGACATCTTGAGGGTGGTTTCTTCTTTTTTCAGGAGGGAGGTTTCTGGTTATTGCTGCTACCAATGTTACAAGTCTTGGTATAAGAGTTGTGGTAATGGAAAGTATTCCATTACTACAATATCTCTAAACCAATATTGCACTCATTTCCTTATTTTGCTTTTGCTATTGTAACACACAAGTGAAAGATCAAGAATTTCCAACTTTGAAGAACAAATGCTCCAGACCCTGACAAGCAATCCACCCAACAATATTACGTCATACAGAACAAGTAGTAGCCAACACATGTTTCAAATTACAGCTCATTTGAAGCAGTACTTAAGGAGTTACGACCACAAGAGTCCAATTATTATATATACTATGCCTTATTGCTAGGATTACTAGGGTGACTTTGATTGCATGTAACTTTCGAACCAGCCAATCAAATCACGTGTATTTTTCACAGGTGCTGCACCTATGTCCGATCTGCGCCACTGCAAAATTTTAGCTTTGTATCATGTGTATTGCTTGCGCAATTGCCCAAAAGCTTTGATCCTTCAAAATTTTCATAAATATGACTTCCCCAGCTGAAAAATAAAAGGGAGCCTCTCTTTCCAGAATCTCCACACTATGATTACAAGTTAAGAGGTTATAAGACTTCCCATGCATCACTTGCACTGTTGAGTATTCTGACTTTGATCAGTACTACATGAGAAAGAGACTGCAAAGCTCACAAGAATCCAATCTAAGTTCTACAAGAAACTACCACTTTTCTGTTGGAAAAGTCCCTTCTAACAAATCCCTTTAGACACCCCTTTAGTCTAAAGACCCCTTTAGAGACCCCTTTAGGAAACCCCTTTACTCTAAAGAAGCCCCTTTAGGCACCTCTTTAGTGTAAAGTCCACTTTAGAGACCACTACAAGAAGCCCCTTTACTCTAAAGACACCCCTTTAGGCACCCCTTTAGGTCTAAAGACCCCTTTAGAGACTTCTACAACACACCCCTTTAGGTTAAAGGGGAGTTCAGAATTTCCATGTTAGGAAATATTTTCTCAGAAAGGAAAGTGACTTCCAAATAAGGAAAAGTTATATAAAAGTAAATAATCCCATTGGTCAACAGAAGGTCAGAACACTTCTGTAGAAGTGATAAACACTGCCTACAGTATATTTGTGCCTAAGATTGAGGAAATTAGTGAAAGTTATATCTTCTATTGGTATATCAAACTCCCAATAAAATACATCAGTATTAGCATACTGAAAGTTGTTGTATATTGTTGATTAGCCTCTATATTGTAGAAAAAGCCCCAAACTAATCATAATACAACGCAACAGAGTTGTGAAGGAATAGGGAGTTTAGCTAGTATTGTATTCACTAAAACTTGAACTGATTTTTATTGAGGTTCCAACAGCTCCTTAAATACACTATGCCAGATCAATTGCTGATTAATTGTATTTCCTAATGTAGGTTGTGGCTGATGACTCATTTGATTGCATCATCATCACCCAATAAGATCCTACTTAATATATCTATTTCTGTCTGATAAGGATCTGCTGATTCATTTGCTGACTAATGCTACTGATTTGATAGATTATACTGATATATTGATAACCTAAACAAATATTAATTGATTTGACTAAAAACTGATCAAACTTAAACATTCAAGCGGCAGATTATAACACATGTGAGATTGTGCCATAGTGTGTGAGAAAGTCCCACATGGTGCAACATTGTCAAAGAGCAATCCTGCCTACTGGTAGTTATAATAATGTGCCCAATAATTCTTAAAGACAGCAGATTGTACAACATGCCCAGGCACAGTACAATGGAACAAGTCTATTACTTATATCAAAAATTTAGTGATCACTGATTTGCAATGGCTCTACTTGGATTGCAAAAAAATGGTTTATTTGGATTATGATGACTAATAGGAATTCAATGCATTTGCATCATATTCTCCTAGGTTTTTTTCTCACAGGGATTACCACTGAAGCGGTTGGTAGTAGCTCACTCTGCACACCTAAACTACTTTATTGTTGACTACCATCTTGGCTACTTTTGTATCTTTAGTCAGAATTATTCCTCCTAGTTGATGAGTGCAATGCTGCAGTGTGGCTGCAGTGGATTGCTCCAGAAAATGTTACTGAGCCAGCTTGAACAGCCACACACTGATGTCTTCTTTTACTTGCCAAAGGTTTTGATAGTGGAGGAACTTTATGTGGGTCATGATCAGTCAGTTTACCAGAAGGAACTTACCAATGGTGAGGTGTAACTGCATGCTCAGGTGTAACTTGATGCATTGACATGGCTCTTGGCTGAGTTCAATGGGATTCCACTGGTTGACACAACTCAGCCTGCTCCAATCAACTTGTGTCCAAATGAGCAGCTTGGCAAGTTCTGGTAGTTTTGCTCTGAAGTACACATTGACTGAATATGGGGGTGCTCTTGTGAAAGGTGTTTGGTCAGATTGGACTGATACGTGCTGGCATGTTGATTTTCTAATCAAGTTCTTCCATCTCTATTCACTCTCTGAGGTGTCCAGTTCTGCTAGATCAATGAGTAGGGCCCAAGTACCCATATAAGAGCTCACCCAAGACACTTGGGCCAAGCTAAAATCAGTTGGCAAGAGCTCAAACCAATCCAACATTGAATTTGCTGGTCCAAACCATGCTTGTGAGCTAGGGGATAGATTTTTCTGGGTTGTACCAAAATAAATTGATTACCAAGTCATTGTTTGAGGATGAAATTTGCAACATAATGATGACACATATGGCAATTGATCAGGACTTAATCAAAGTGCATGGAAAATCGGATAAATAAAGCTGATTGTGCCTAATCAATTCATATTATTTCTGCCCAATCACCCACCAATTTAATATAACCTGCTCATCTGAATGGTCCTTTCTCATCAATCCCATTACTACCACTAGATTTCCTTTTGACACACTAGAGGAGATCTATTCCAAGTACTGTGGACCATCTACCCCAATCTAATCAAGGAGATCCCTTGTTAAGCTTCTCTGCTATTACAAGAGCCATTGCCCTACAAGGATTCATCCCACCATCCATTGAAACAAAAGTCCAAGAAGCTTTTATTCCCAGCTGACAGCAATGGAGAACCACCTTGCAGAGTGTATGAATGACTCAGAGCAAGCTTGGAATACTAGGTTCAGAAGCTCCAATAGACTTCCATATCCTAGAGTGTTCATCAATGGTTCCACATCACAAGTATTTTGGATACCTTCCCTCTCAGGATCAACAGACCTTTTAGAGGTCAGAGGCAATTTATTCTGGCAAGTACAAGGCACATTGTGTCAAGTTTCCAGCACTTTCTAACATTGAGCTTAACATCTTCTGGTTTGATGGGCCATTTGCTGGAACTGGGAATGACAAAGCACTCTGGGTAGAAAATCATTCTGCACTCAGTAGAGGGGAGAAATGAATGGCAGACTTAGCTTATACAGGAGAGGATTGTCAGATATTAGGATATATTAGAGCTTATAGGTAACCAAGGAATGATGTGCTTAGCAGGAAGCAGAACCTCCACAATGAGATATTTGATCATAGACAAGGCTAGCACTACGCGGCACTCTCCAGCAGAACAAGTCTATTGTCAAGAAATACCAATCAAGATGGTATTCATGGGTGATAAGAGAACACTTGAAGCAATAGGAGAAGGAACTATCCCAGTAAACTCCAGATTCAGTAAAGGAAGCCATACACTTACCATCAATGAAGTACTCTATGTACTAGATATAGCCAGTATCCTACTACCTATAAGCAAGGCAACTACAGAAAGACTCAGTTTCAGCTTTAACAATTCTGGAAGCAGGAATACTGATCAAAATGGTTCCAATATTGCTTTGAGTATCATAAATCATAGTCTGTATAAGTTGACCTTTATTCCATCATATCTGGAAGCCCACATAAATAACTTAAATGAAGAAACACAAATGCTTTGGCACAGAAGATTTGGGTACATTGATTTTGATTATTTGTGCAAAATGATTAAAAATCAGCTAGTTTCCAAAGTAAAAAATGACCCTCCAGCTAATTTGGAGCACTGTGAATCCTGAATATATGGGAAACAAGCCAGACAGCTGTTTGCAAGCTCTGTGCAAATCCAAACTAACAAAAAATTGGATCTAATTCACTCTCATATGTCTGAATCTATGCAAAATTTATCCTACACTGGATGTAATATTCAATCACTTTTATTGATATATTTACAAGATATATATGTGGCTGCTTGATGGAGAGAAAAGAAGAATCTCTGTCTAAGCTCAGAGAGTTCAAATTCATGGTGGAGAGAGAAACTGGTGGAAAAATCAAGAAAATAGGCTGTGACAATGGTCAAGAATACACCTTAAAACTCTTCATCCACTTTTAAAAAAATAATGGGGCAAGAGACAGCCGCACCATACACCCAACAGCAAAATGAAATAGTAGAATGTGCACATAGATTACAAATTGATATGATGAGATGTATGATCCATAATCAAAAATCACCCTATGATTTCTGGGTGGAATCTCTGCTTGATAGCAAAGCTTCTGGAACCTATGTGAACATGGATGGTTGGATTAAACCTTATGTAGCCATAGTGTTGAGTGTTAGACAATTTGGTATCATTCAACAGCTAAAAATATGCTCATCAACTCTGGACTAGTCTTAGTCATTGTAGGACTCATTTGCACCCCCAACTTTGCCGTTTTCTTACAGATCAATGACCCTGTAATTATTCCCCTATAGTCAGGATCAAGTTAACGCTTTACTAAACAGTATGTATTAGCCCTGAAACTGTTACAGTATGCTCCTGAATGCTGAGAAACTCTGCGTAAACAGTGCTTAGAGATATTTTAGCACCACTCACTATCCTAACAGTGCTGGATATCTCTGAAAGTCAACACTGATTGTAAAACTTGAGCAGAAAACTGTGGCAGGTGTTCTACATGAAGAGGTCTGTAGATGCATATAAGTAGGCAAATAACAAGACAAGCATTGAACTCAAGAATGACTTGAGAGTGACAAGATTTTGCAAGGAAGCTGCATGCAAGCAGTTCCATGCACAATTTGCACAGCAGACACCAGGCACATCTGCTTGTGTCTCAATTTTGGGAACTAAAAAGATTTTGAATGAGTTTTTGCCTCAAATAACTAGTGCACTGTGCAATATATTATTAGAGCTAAGTGGTTCTAACAGCAATTTACACAGAACTCATCAAGGCAACAGTTGAAAAATGTCAGACAGAGCATAAGTAAAACCCCCAGGAATTAGAAGAAAAGCTACAGGAGGAAGAATGCAGACCACAGGCAACTGCACCTAGATATTGCCAGCATAGCTGGCTGGATTCCTTACCATCCTTTGCAGTGCCAGCATGCTGGTGCACATCAGTCCAATCAATGTCAACACCTGCTACAAGAGCACCATGTACCAAGTTGATATGTGTTGTGTAAATTGATGTGGTTCAGAGCAAAAATACCAGAACTTTCCAAGCTGCTCAGTTAGGCACAAGTCCATTGGAGTGGACTAAGTTGCAATCACATGTAGTGTTGCATTAGACTCAGCAAAGGGCCATGCTTATGCAATGAGTAGAGCCTTCAAATGCTATTGGACATCTGTGTTATGATGCACTTTGGGCTGGTTTCATAACATCAATTGTAGCAAATCAATATGGCCAAGCTCCTTACTGCAATCATCAACCAGGAGGCAATATATTGACTACCAGTGCATAAGTAGCCAAGATGATAGCCAACAGCAAAGTAGTTTTGATATGCTAAGTGCAATACTACTAAATGCATCAGTTTTAATCCCTGTGAGAAGAAAACCTAGGAGAAAAAGTTTCAGTCGCTTTCAATTGAAAATATTTGTCATGATCTAAATAATATCCTTTTTTTGGCTATATGAGTCTTTTGTTGTAAACCAGTGATCACTAAGTCTATGATTTACATAGTATCAATATTGTCTCAAAATATTGGACAGAGACCCTAAAAATAAACACTCTGCACATTTATACATCATCTGTAACATTAGTGCTGCTATTTGATATGTTTTGCACCCACCCAATTAGTTGTGTACTAGCTATGACACATGGTCCAATCTCTAAAATTAGGGATTTATTTGCTCATTGTACAAAACAGAGTATATGATGGCAAATCCAATAGCTTGTGTATTGGTTAATGAGCCTGTAGGAGGCTCAAATCTTCAGGATACTTCAGATCAATCAATCACTATCATTCCAGCAGGTTGGAGTGATGATTATGAAGATGAGGTATTTGTGCAGTTTGTAGTGAGATATGTATTTGTATTTATTGACAACAAAGCAACATATCCTAATACTGGATTTTACCTACCACAATAGTGATATGCAGTTGTGCATATGATTCAAACACTACAAGTGGGCACAATTATCCATGCTAATCTCATCATGTCTGATTGTGCCATGGTGTGCATGATTGTCCTACATAGGGCAAAATTGTCAAGAGCAATCCTACCTACCGGTAGTACAACATCATGCCCAATTGCTTATATATCCAGTGTGGTACATACAAGTGAGCTTGGCAAGACAAAGTTCTGCAGTGCACTAAGGGAACATACCCAGATGTTTCTCCTGGCAGTATTAATGGATAATTCCCCTACTCTGGTTATCTAGGAAGACCAGACCCTCTGCAGGTATAATTAGATGTGTTTCCAGAGGAACCTCTAAGCCTATCACCAGTCAGATATGTGGATCATGCCATTGACACAGGAGATGGCCCCCCCCCAGTAGTCAAAATATCTTACAGCATAAGTCCTTTGGAGTTAAAAGTGATTAAGAGACAAATAGAGCAATTATTGGAGCAAGGATACATTGGGCCTAGCACGTCACCTTAGGGAGCACCAGTACTTTTTGTAAAAAAGAGGGATGGAACACTTAGAATGTGCATTGACAACAGAGCCCTTAACTCAGTTACTGTGAGGAATGAATACCCCATTCCCAGGATTGATGGGCATTTTGACCAGCTCAATGAAGCTGCTTTATTCAGCAAGATTGACCTTGGGTCAGGATACAACCAGATAAGGGTGATGCAAGATGGTATCCTGATAATTGCATATAGGACCAGAAATGGACATTACAAGTACTTGGTTATTAGTTTTGGCCTTACTAATGCCACTGCAACATTCATGGTCTTGATGCAAACAGCCTTCTAGGAGTACTTAAACATGTTTGTGATAATCTACCAAGATGACATATTCCTGTACAGCAATTTAAAAGAGGACTACTTGGTGCACATTGAAAAGGTCATGAAAAAGCTAAGTGAGAACAAGCTATATGGCAAGCTAGCAAAGTGCGAGTCCATCAAGGGATGCATTGAGTATTAGGGACACAGTGACTAGCACAGAAGCAACATTAGACCCCAAGAAAGTGGCACTCAACAAGAATCTGAAGTAGTCCCATTGGTAATGCCAAAATTCATTACTACCTACATGTAATGTCCATATCTGGTCCTGAATACTGTCTTAGGGACGTCTTCTGGTTTCACCCTAATCTAGTTGCATCCTGACATGAGGTCAATCCTGAAGAGTATGGTAGCTCCATTGAGTTGGTCCAAGAGCTCATCAATCCAAGGAATGTGGTTCTTATTCCTCATGGTAACTGAGTTGAGGGCTTAGTAGTCAGTGCACATCCTAAGTGTTCCATCCTTCTTTGTTACAAAAAATACTGGTGCTCCCCAAGGTGGCTTGCTAGGTCTAATGTATCCTTGCTCCAATAACTGATCTATTCATCTCTTTATCTCTTCCAACTCCAATGGCTGCATTCTATAAGGAGTCTTACCCACTGGAGGGTCATCTCCTATGTCAATGGCATGATCCACATCTCTGAATGGTGGTAGGATTACTAGTTCATCTGGAAACAGGTAAAAATACTCCTTCAAAAGAGTCTGGACCTTCTGGAGTGCTGGAGTAAAGGAATCCTCCTGTGATACTGCAAATGAGGAACATCTGGGTAGCTTTCTAAGTGCACTACTGAACTGTATCTTGCTTAGTTTACTTGTATTCACAAAGCTGAAATCCAGTCTGGCAGGTAATAGCTCACAGGTCTTATTGTCCTACTGGATCTGAGTAGAATGGGTTCTCCAGTTGAATGAGGGATTACAACAAAATAGTCAGGTTTTTCCAGGTACAAGGTCAAATTTGCAATTCCCAAATATAAAGGCTTGTAGGTCTTCTTCATCGTCGTTGATCTTGATTCTCATTGGCTGAGTAATATGGTTGATTATGTCAGAGTTCCCATCAGCTGTCAAGACTGAACTTGATTTGGTGGGTTCCAAGTTGATTCCAGCTTTCAAGGCAAACTGCTTTGACATGTACTCATGTGATGCTTCTAAGTCAATCATGATCTTGGCAGGTACTTCATTGATTACTCCATTCATATACAAAGCTATCCTGAGTTTGAGGTCATTTTGGACAGGTATTCTTCTGTCATATTGAGGGTGGGTTATGAGTCTTCTTCAAGCTCATCCTCAATGTTAATATGCTCAAGGGCTTTAATATGCTTGAAGGTTCTTAATGACTGATGTCCATTTTTTCTCCTTGGGCAGTACTCCGCAATATGTCTTTGCTGGTGGCAATTAAAGCAAAGTCCTGTCATGATCACATGACATCCCTGGTCTCAAATTATCTAGCCAAATCAAGTCAGTAAAGAAATCCCAGTTCCTTCTAGAAAGTTCAACTACATTCTAGCAACTTCTTGAAAGCTCCAAGTCAATGTTACACAACAAAACATCCTATGGAATCTTCCCATTAGAGTCTATGTAGTCCCATGCAATGAATGGTACCTACATGGCACATGACCTTGTCACATGATCAGCTGACCCCTGACATATCTCCATGTGATATTCCAGTGTGTTCTTTAGTGTATTCAATCTTGACACACTTACTGTGCCTCACCCCAGAACCCCATCAGTATTAGCTAATATCTCTTGGCATCCATATTGCCAAAAGGCATATATAGTCCTATCCCCCTTATGTATTCCTCAGTCTGATAACACAGGTCTTGAATAAACTGCCTTGCCTTGGAAACACATCTTGCATTTTTGATCTACACCTTAGTCCTTTCCTGGTCCTGCCTTGCCTAGCTCTACTCTCCTGCCTTGTGTCTATTAATAACAGTTTTATCAGACTGCCCCTGACTTACCTGTGAATTGCTGCCTTCTACCCAAAGTTATTGAGAAGAACTTGTAAAGGAATACCTACCATAAGCATCACCTTGAATCTTTCCCTAGTCTTGTCCTCTAAAGGCAAAAATACTTTATCTTTGTAAGATTATTGGCCAAAGCTGCATTCACTTTATTACCCTGCTGGTGTAATTTACAGTTGTTACAGTATTGGAAGCTTTAGAACAATCCTCTATCTTAGGACATTAAAGCCAGCACCTTCTGAAGTGACACCAACTTATTCAAAGTTGGGGATTGTGGCTCAATAATTGTATTCTTGATAAACTAGTGGCTTTATAACACACAAATTAGCTAGCAATATCCAGTATTCCTGAACAAGACCAAGAGACTTCTCTGCCTCCTGCTACCTTGACATGTCCAGCCCAGAGTATAACTTTGCAAGTCTCATGGCTGCCTTTGCCCAGCTGCAACAAGACAATGCAGACCTCAGAAGCTCTGTTGCTCAACTCCAGAGCCAAAATGCTCAACAGCCTATCCAGGCTCCCTCCTACCATGATCTCAAGAACACTTCCACTACCAAGTTTAGTGGTTCCCAGAATGAATTTCAAGGTTTCATCAATATAGTTAAACACCACTTGTCACTACAACCCAATTAGTTCTCAACAGATCAAGCAAAAGTTGGTTATATCTCTAACCTGCTGACTGGAACTGCCCAGGAATGGTTCTCCCCTATGGTGGAAACCAACTCCCCTCTACTCAGCAACTACCATGCCTTCCTCACAGATATGGAGCTAACATTTGGCAACGTTGACCAAGCCAGAACTGCTGCCAACAAGATCAAGAACTTGAAGCAAGGACAAAGACCTGCATCCATGTATGCTTCTGAATGCTGGCTACTAGCCAGTAATTTGAGCCTGTGGGGTAACGCTGCCCTGATTAGCCAGTTTCAAGATGGGCTCAATCATCAAGTCAGTGACCTACTTCTCACCCTCCCTGACCCAAACACCTTGGGTGAAGCTATTTATCAAGCAATCCAATATAACAATTGCCTTTTCCAGAAGAAACAGAAATTCCAACATACTTATCAGCCAACCTCCTTTCCAGTAATCCAGTCATCCAATACTAAGCCTGATGATCCTATGCATACTGATAGTGCTAAGTATAAGAAACTCACAAAAGAAGAAAGATCTAGACGTCAGCAGGCAAACCTCTGCCTTTAATGTGGACAGCCAGGCCACTTTGTCAAGTCATGTCCTAACAAGAAGTCCAGTTTCAAGCTCCTGCAATCATCCAGTGAACAATTTTCTTCTGAATTATTGGTGTTATGATCTGCCGCTTGAATGTTTAAGTTATATCAGTTTTTAGTCAAATCAATTAGTATATGTTTAGGTTATCAGTATATCAGTATTATCTATGAAATCAGTAGCATTAGTCAGCAAATGAATCAGCAGATCCTTATCAGACAGAAATAGATATATTAAGTAGGATCTTATTGGGTGATGATGATGCAATCAAATGAGTCATCAGCCACAACCTACATTGGGAAATACAATTAGTCAGCAATTGATCTGGCAAAATGTATATAAGGAGCTGCTGGAACCTCAATAAAAATCAGTTCAAGTTTTAGTGAATACAATACTAGCTAAACTCCCTATTCCTCTACAACTCTTATACCAAGACTTGTAACATTGGTAGCAGCAATAACCAGAAACCTCCCTCCTGAAGAAAGAAGAAACCACCCTCAAGATGTCGGACAATCAAGAATGGAAGAATGCCATGCAGCAAATCCTTGCCCAACAGCAGCAGCTACTCCAGATCCTCAGCCAACAGCAACAAGGAATGACTACCATAGCTCAGAGCCAGCAAAGCCCTGTCAAGAGCAACTTTAGTGTGAAGGTCAACCGGTACCATGGCAGAGTCAATGAAAACCTGGGAACTTGGCTCTTTCAGATTGAAGAAGCTTTTAAAGCCAAAGGAATTGCTCCAGAGAGCAAGTTGCATTATGCAGCTTCTTACCTGGCAGATGCAGCTTTACAGTGGTACCACAACAAGATCAGGTCAGCCACTACAATGGGATGCTCTACAATCTCTACCTGGGATGAGTTTGTGTTGGAAATTCAGGATGCTTTTGAACCTCCACACCAACAGACACTACTGAGAAGGAAGTTAAAGACACTCAGACAAAAAGGAATGGTTCAAGAATACATCAATGAGTACAGATGTCTACTTGGACAAATTGAAAGAATGGACCCCCTGGATCAAGTTGAATACTTTATTGATGGGTTGAAAGAAAGAACTTGCAAGCAAGTGAATTATTGAAGACCTCAGACTATCGAAGAAGCCATCAAGATTGCCATTGACTATGACTCAGCTATGTTTGGAGTTGGGAAGCCTACAGTGACTAATCAGAAAGGCTATAATCATTATGAAAGAAGACAATCAGAAGCAGTACCAATGGAAATAGACGCTATGCAGAAGAATCCCTCCTCAGAAGAATACAAGAAGAGAGGACTTTGCTTCAATTGCCACCAGCGGGGACATATTGCAAAGTACTGCCCTCAGAGAAGAAATGGACACCAGTCAACAAGAACCTTCAACCATATTGAGTCCCATGAACACAGTAATGTGTAAGATGAGCTTGAAGAAGACTTGGAACTCACCTTCCATATGACAGAAGAGTACTTGTCCCAAACGACTTCAAACTCAGGGAAGTTATTGTACTTGAATGGAGTAATCAATGGAGTACCTGCCAAGATCATGATTGACTCAGGAGCATTGCATGAGTACATGTCAGAGCAATTTGCTTTGAAAGCTGGAATCAACTTGGAACCTACCAAATCAACTTCAGTTTCCACAGCCAATGGGAACTCCCGCATAATCAACTGTATTACTCAGCCAGTAAGAATGAAGATCAATGACTATGAAGAAGACCTACAGGCTTATATATTTGGGAACTGCAAGTTTGACCTTGTACTTGGAAAAACCTGGCTATTTTGTTGTAATCCATCAATCAACTGGAGAACCCATGCTACTCAGATCCAAAAAGACAACAAGACCTATGAGCTATTACCTGCCATGCTGGATTTCAACTTGGTCAATTCCAGTGTGTGTGAGACAAGTGAACTTAGCAAGACCCAGTTCTGTAGAGCACTTAGAAAAGGTACCGAGATGTTCCTCATGGCGGTATTACAGGAGGATTCCTCTACCCTAGCACCCCAGCAGGTCCAGACTCTCTTGAAGAAATATTCAGATGTGTTCCCAGATGAGCTGTAAGCCTACCACCAGTCAGAGATGTGGATCATGCCATAGACACAGGAGATAGCCCTCCAGTGAGCAAGACACCTTACAGAATGAGTCCATTAGAATTGGAGGAAATGAAGAGACAAATTGATCAGCTATTGGAGCAAGGATACATCAGGCCCAGCAAGTCACCCTTGGGAGCACCAGTGCTTTTTGTGAAAAAGAAGGATGGAACACTTAGAATGTGCATTGACTACAGAGCCCTGAACTCAGCTACCGTCAAGAATAAGTACCCCATACCTTGGATTGATGAGCTTTTGGACCAACTTAAGGGAGCCACTATTTTCAGCAAGATTGACTTCATGTCAGGATACAACCAGATTAGGGTGACACCAGAAGATATCCCTAAGACAGCACTCAGGACCAGATATGGACATTACAAGTACTTAGTCATGAGTTTTGGCCTCACTAATGCCCCTGCAACATTCATGACGCTGATGCAGACTGTCTTTCAGGAGTACTTAGACAAGTTTGTGATAATCTACCTGGATGACATATTGATATACAGCAAGACAGAAAAGGATCGCATGGTGCACATTGAAAAGGTCTTGAAGAAACTAAGAGAGAACAAGCTATATGGCAAGCTACCCAAGTGTGAATTCTTCAAGGAACACGTAGAATATCTGGGACACATAGTGACTAGCACAGGAGTAACCTCAGACTCCAAGAAGGTGGAAGTAATCAAGAATTTGAAGCAGCCCCATAGCATATCAGAACTCAGACCATTCCTTGGAATGGTTTCCTATTATCAGAGATTTGTCAAGTCATTTGCAAGTATTGCAGCCCCTTTAACTGATATCCTCAAGAAAGACAATACCTACAAGTGGGACATAGCTTGTGAGACTGCCTTCCAGACGCTAAAGAATGAACTTGCTAAGCTGCCAAGCTTAAGAATACCAGACTTCAGAAAAGAGTTCACTCTGTGCACAGATGCTTCAGATTTTGCAATTGGTGGAGTGCTGAGCCAAGAACACAAGGGAAAGGACTACCCTGTTGCCTTTGAATCCAAGAAACTGAACTCAGCAGAACAAAACTATCCAGTCCATGAGAAGGAGATGCTTGCTATAATACACTGTTTGAAGATATAGAGATGCTGTATTGAAGGAGTCAAATGCACTGTAAAGACAGATCATGCCTCCCTCAAGTATATATTTACTCAGAAGGTACTCTCTAGAAGAATGATAAGATAGAGTGAATACATTCAGCAATTTGACCTGGAGATTGTCTACTGTCCAGGAAAAAACAACATGGTTGCTGTTGCCTTATCAAGATTAGATCAAGTTGCACAACTCAACTTGGTGCATGAATCAGATTGGCCTAGCCTATTACCAAAGTACTTGGAGGACCAAGCCATTCCTAATGAGGTGGATGAAGATATCAAGAAGATAATCCGTGATGAAGCCAGCAAATTTGTTGTACAGGATGAAACACTCTACTAAATTGTTGATGGAAGCCCTATTGCCTATTGTCCTTAAGTTGCTTGCCTGGATCTAATACATAAGCTACACAATGGATATGGACATCTTGGGATTGAAGGAACCTATAGCCTTGTGAAAGCCAGAGCATGGTGGCCCAGAATGAAACAAGACATTGAGAAGCTAGTGAAAACATGCCCAAACTGCCAAATCAACAAAGGCCAGCCACAAAGAATTGCCAAACTCTTCCCTTTGGAGCCTGTAAGACCATTTGAGAGATGGGGAATTGACTTTATTGGAAGACTGCCAACTACCAGGAAATGCAACCGTTGGATCCTAGTAGCAATTGACCATGCCATTAAATGGCCAGTTGCTAAAGCTGTACCAATAGCCAGTGAACAAGAAGTTGCAAGTTTCATTTACCATGAGATCCTGAAGAAGTTTGGATGCCCTGTGGAGATCTTATCCAATAGAGTTGCAAACTTTATGGCAAAAACATCAGAGGCTTACCTGGAAATGCAGCAGATCATACACTTGAAAACCTTGGCATATCACCCCAGAACTAATGAAGTCACTGAGCGGTTTAATGGATTATTTGGAAAAATGCTGACCAAGTAAGCAAATGGAGTTGTCAGTAGATGGGATGAGTATACAGACCAAGCACTCTTTGCATACAGAGTCAGAGTACACAACACCACCCAGCAATCACCATTTTACTTAGTTTATGGATGTGAACCAAGGATTCCAGGAGATCTCACACAACCCAAGCTTACAGATGCCTTAGAAGATGAACTTAGTCAGCCAAGTAGACACCAGCAGCTGGAACAAAGACGTCAAGAGGCACAGACCAAAGTATCTCAAAGTGCAGAAAAGATGAAGCAGAGATTTGATAAGACTATAGCACCAGAAGCATTGACAGTTGGGAACTTTGTATTGCTAAGAAACAACACTTGGAAGAAGTTTGAGCCACAATGGACAGGACCATTCAAGATCATCAGAGAATGTCCATTTGCAACTTACCAACTGGCGGACAAGCAAGGCAATATCCGGGAAGACATAGTGCATAAGGACAGACTCAAGCTTGCAAGACTTGCTGATTATACCAAACCATCAAGATATTGGTATCACAAGAAAAGAGATTCAGGAGAACCCTCTCAGCTGTAGTAGGGGAGAATGTTATGATCTGCCGCTTGAATGTTTAAGTTAGATCAGTTTTTAGTCAAATCAATTAGTATATGTTTAGGTTATCAGTATATTGTATTATCTATGAAATCAGAAGCATTAGTCAGCAAATGAATCAGCAGATCCTTATCAGACAGAAATAGATATATTAAGTAGGATCTTATTAGGTGATGATGATGCAATCAAATGAGTCATCAGCCACAACCTACATTAGGAAATACAATTAGTCAGCAATTGATCTGGCAAAATGTATATATGGAGCTGCTGGAAGCTCAATAAAAATCAGATCAAGTTTTAGTGAATACAATACTAGCTAAACTCCCTATTCCTCTACAACTCTTATACCAAGACTTGTAACATTGGGAGACTCCAATGTCCAGTTATAATGAAAGGCTTGCAACTGGACCCTTCAATGAAAGTTCAGCACATTTAAGAAACATCATATGCTACCAAGCCCATCCAGTCCTTAAGAATGCCTGTCAACATCCACATCCCTGAGTCCAACCCTGTCTGTGTCCTTGCCCTCATAGATTCTGGTGCTTCCTCCTGTTTCATTGACCAGTCATTTGTCCAGAAGCACAAAATCCCCACTGTCCTGAAATCCTGTCCTGTCCAAGTAGAAGTTATAGATGGAAGGTCCCTCTCTTCCAGTGCTGTTACCCATGAGACCTGTCTACTCCAGGTGTCCAGTACTGGTCACCATAAGACACTAGCCTTCAACATTATCAACTCTCCCCATTACTCCATAGTCCTTGGAAGCTCATGGCTAAGTCACCATAACCCAGATATCAACTGGAAGACCAAAATCCTGACATTCCCCAGAATCCACCATGTCAACTCCATGAAACCACCTGATTTTTCAGGTAAAGAAGTATCCTTTCCTAAGCTACCCCAGACACAGGAGCCCATCATCACTGAAGGAACCCCCTTCAATGGAATACCTGCCAATTATCAAGAGTTTGCCCATGTCTTTGACAAGAAGAAAGCCAAACTACTCCCAGCCCATAGACCCTATAATTGTCCCATGAACCTTGAAGATGGAAAAACTCCACCTTTTGGTCCTATTTACAACCTCTTACAACCCAAGCTGAAAGAACTCCATGGCTATATTCAAGAAAACCTCCAGAAAGGTTTTTTCAGCACTCTAAGTCCCCAGCTGGTGCCCCAATCCTCTTTGTCAAAAAAAGGATGGCACCCTAAGAATGTGTGTAGACTACTGTGCACTGAATAAGATCATAATCAAGAACTGGTACCCTTTACCCTTGATCAACACCCTGTTGGATCAACTCTCTGCTGCCAAAGTATTTACCAAGATTGACCTCAGAGGAGCATATAACCTTGTCAGGATCAAGCCTGGTGATGAATGGAAAACTGCACTCAGAACAAGATACAGTCATTTTGAGTCAAAAGTTATGCCATTTGGTCTCACCAATGCCCCAGCAGTCTTTCAACACCTGATGAATGACATCTTCCAAGAATACCTTGACCAATTTGTGGTTATCTACCTTGATGACATCTTGATCTACACCAAGACACAACAAGAACATAATTCCCATGTCAAGAAAGTCTTGACCAAACTTGCCATAGCTGGCCTCTATGCCAAATTGGAGAAGTATGAGTTTGACCAGAAAGAAGTTGAGTTCTTAGGCTATCTTATCAGCTCAAATGGAACAAGAGTGGACCCCAAGAAAGTAGAAGCCATCCAGTCATGAAAACCTCCCGGTTCTGTAAAAGAAGTGCAGTCCTTCCTTGGATTTGCCAACTTTTATTGTAGATTTTTTGCCAACTACTCCAAGATAGTCACTCCCTTGACAAAGCTCACCCAGAAGAATCTGCCCTTTGCCTGGAATGAGGAACAGTCCAAGTCCAATAATTCCATCAAGAAGTCCTTCCTATATGCTCCCCTGCTTGCTCACCCTGACCTTGAGAAACCTTTTATCATAGAAACTGATGACTCTGACTTTGCACTTGGTGCAATCCTTTCCTAGTACAATGACAAGAATGTACTACATCCTATTGCATTCTACTCCTGGAAATTTACTCCGGCTGAAGTAGACTATGATATCCATGATAAGGAACTACTTGCAATCATTGTTGCCTTTGAGCAATGGAGACACTACCTTGACAGTGCAGCCCAAAAGATAAAGATCTTCTGTGACCACAAGAACCTTGAGTACTTTACAACCTCAAAAGTACTAAACCAAAGACAAGCCTGATGGTCCCTCTTCCTATCCAGCTTTGACTTTGTCATCACCTAAAGACCAGGAATCAAACAGGGAAAACCTGATGCCCAGTCCAGAAAGGTGGAGTATTCCCTTGAAGAAGGGGATGATGCCTGTTGGCAAATGAAAAACCCAGTACTCAACAGAAGACACTTTGAGCTCCTTGCAACCCAGTTGTTCAGTATTATTGCTCCCTCACTCCTTGAGAAAGTCAAGGCCAGCCAAGCCACCAGTTCCACAGCCACAACAATCAAGAAATATCTCAAATCCTCCACTGAACCACCACCCAAGTTCCCAAACCTCCAGTACCTACACCTAGTCAATGACATCATCTATCACAAGCACCAACTGTTTGTTCCAGACCTTGATACCCAGTTGGCTATCATCCATTCTTGCCATGACTCAATCCCTATGAAAAATTATTGAGATGATCCCATCAAAAGGCCGTCACAAAGTTAATGTCCTGTGACTGAGAGGTACTGATCTTGTCAGGACTCCACCCAGAGACCATTGAAAAACAATTGCACCCCAGATTTCACAAAAAACTTTGTCAAAATTTTTCATTACAACAATGTATAAGTAGCTTTTGATTGGTTCCCTGCCAATTTGCTCACTTTCTGATCCCGGACACTCTATTGCCTCCTATGTTTGTGTGAATTAATTGGCTATTGCCTCTTTTTCACACTCCTTACTTGCTGACTCAGCCGTTTCTCTTACTTTTCATGCATACAAATTGATTTTTTTCCGTTGAAACTTCAGTTGTACCTCAATTGCCATTTGTATTGACCTATACAAGTCTCTATACCCTACACTAACATTAAGCCCAACCCCACACTCAACAAATAACTCCATTAAAATCCACCACTGAATAAGTATTTCTGCTGTGACGCTCTGGTTCCACAACTTTGGCAGGAGCCCAACAGCTTTATGCCACTGTTCATTCACTGGTTCCCACACGTCCTGGTCTTCAGCTGGCACTGCAAGGTCTAGCTCCTCATCTGCCAGTCTTTGCAATAAATCCTTGCAATATTCCAGTGCGTTTTCTTGAGCACTGCTCTTGAAGAAGTGCTGCAACCTCTTGGTGTGCCTATTAATGTTCCAAAACTCCACAGAAGGCATTGTGATAGTCTTTCAAGCTCTTGACATTGTAGCCTTGTCTGTCAGTGGGATCTCCACTCTGTCAACAATGGAGGCTGTGGAGGCTGTGGTAGAAGAATTGCCTTTTTCAGCAAACTCATCTACCTTGTTGGAGTGTAGCTCAACTGGCTGCACTTCCAACTCTTGTGAAAACAGCTGTTTTCTTGTTGGTAATTCTTCTTGGCTATGAGGGGATTCAGTCTGTTCCTGGCTTGCAGTGGTAATTGGCAAGAACTGCAGTTTTTTTTGCATGCCTCCCTGTCTCAGGCTTGGGTAGACATTTTTCCCATTACCTTTTCCTTTATCACTGCCAGGTCTTTCACTGCTACTTTGTCTGAGTGCTTCTTGTAAAGAACTACGTTTTCTCCTGGATAAATTCTGCTCTGATGCATCGGTTTTGGCCTGCTTGTCCCTTGCTGGCACTCTTCTGGCAACCTGACATTTCTTTTGAGCTTGTTTTGAGCTCTCAACTGTAGTTGTGACGGACTCCTGCAAAAGTGACTGGTTTTTATCACTGCCAGGTCCTCCACTGCTACTTTGACTGGGTGCTTCTTGAGTGGTACTACACTTTGTCCTTGATAAATGTTGTGCTGGTGCATCCATGTCTGCCTGCTCTCCTAAATTGGCACTCTTCCAGCTGCCTGACGTCTCTTTGACGCTTGTCTGGAGCTTTTGGCCCTGCTTGTGACAGGCTCTTGAGGAAGCTGCTGGTTTTTAGCCATAGCACCCTTGTTCTTCTGCCTTTGATAGTTTCTGCTATTCTTAAGATACTTTCTTAGCATACCAATGCTGGCCCAAAATCCGTTTGCCCATTTGAATCCAGGATAATGCTCATGGAACAAGTCAAGTGCATTCTGCTTGGCCTTGAGTTCCTGATGGTCCCATGGTATGCTGGCCTTAAAGTGATGGTGTGCTAGACTTCTGACGGCCTCTTGTATATTAGCCCACTCTTCATTATTGCACTCAACGGCTTCACAGATCTTCAATGTCTTTTGATTTTTAGGCTTTGGTATAAACACCACATTGTCTCCCTCCCATGCTGTGATAGGTTTTTCTGTGGGCTTTATCTTTGGGCACTGTTGCTGTGCTTCAAAGACTGTACAGTGTTCCTCTGCTGTTACATCAGGAAATGGCTCAATTCTTGGCTGTGACATTGAGCTACTTGAGTTCCTTCTTTGCAGCAAAGATACTGCTTTTTCTACCTGGGATATTGATTGCTCTACATGTATTATCTGCTCATCCTGTTTCTGGACTACTTCCTGATTTCTCTGGGCCATTGCATCTATCCTATCTGCCACTGTACCTAATTGCTTCATCAATGCTTTGGTATGTGCTGACAACATACTTACCAATATGGGTGGTGGTGATGTTATCATGGCCACTTGCTGATCTTCAACAGAGGGTACTGCATTTGCTACATTCTCATCTGCCTGAGCATGACAGTCAGCTTGTGGCTCCGCAGAGGTTCTCAATTGCCTACTTGACTGAGAGCCTGAGGAGTCCACATTACTACCTTCAATGGGCACACTGTCCACAGGGCCTTTTTTGGATGTAGCCCCGCTTGTTGTACTGAATGTCAAAGCAAGCTGTTGTCCAACTGTTCTTCTGTTGCCGTCAGCGGTGGGGTTTGGTTGAGAACCAGACAACTTTGCTTTATTTTTTGGCGGCATATATATGGAAGTGAGTCAAACCAAAGGGGAAATAGTGTTACATATACATGTGTATGTGGTGCCACAACTTTATTTATAATGCTTACTATGGCGGGTCATCATTGAATCTTAAATTCATGTAGGTGCAATGTCTCAAGTACAAGACTGTCTTAAGTTCACATGAGTATTGACCAAAAAGTGATATAATAGCGTTATGTTGTTGAAGGTCAAACTGTTTGCCCCATGGACAAGACTACTTTGACTTAACGCCGTAAGAGAAGAGAAAAAAGACCATGTGGCTACTGTGGCAAGCCTCTCAGCCATGAAGCACGCAGACAGCATAGGAAGTATTACAAGGATCACCACCAGTGTTTTGCCACCCAAGTCATATTTGACCATTCATTGGTCACTACTGTACCAACATTATCTTGCCGGCCAGTTGATACTTCTATATTGGCACCTGGCCGTCTTTGTCACCTTGCGCAAACTGAGTTAGGTGAGTTTGTGACGCCTTTAGGCTCACCTCAGCCTTCTGAATATGGCATGCAGAGTGCTAGCTCTGACAAAGAAGGTTCATTGATGGATTTTGAGCCTATCTTCCCTAACAACAGTACCACATATGAGCCCGGTCATATCCCTATATGCAATGAGACAACACCCATTGAGACAAATGCCAAGGATACTTTATGGAGCTAAGTGAGCCCAGTAATCCATCTACTGGTGAATGATGTGATGTTGTGGCTAGAGAAGTGGCGCATTTCCACTAATATCAGTAATGGGGGCTTTGAGGATTTATTACTACTTCTTGCCAAAATCATACCGGGATGCAACTTACCATGTACATGGTACAAGTGGACAACCGTCATGCGGCTGGCAACATATGATCCAGAGACTGTCCTGATTCCAGCATGTGTTAACAGTTGCATGGCATTCACATCCAAAAATGCTACCATTGCAACATGTCCAAATTGTCAGGAATCCACCACCATTGAGGGAAAACATTGTTCACACTCCAGATATATTCCGGTCATACCCCATCTGAGGAAGCTGATGCAGTCTGACAAATATTGCAAAGCTATACAGTACCACACTCAGTATCAATCAAGCGCAAACATATCCAATATATTTGATGGCAAACATTACAAACAGCTAAGAAGCAAGGGCTACTTTGAAGGTATGTATGACCATGCCTTTGCTTTAGCACTTGATGGATTCTCATAAACAAATAATCTACCAGCAAATCCTGCTGGCTACTGATTCTCATCAATCTGAATCTGCCACCCATCTTACGGTATCAGAGCAATAATCTGATGGTAGTCTCACTGGTATCTGGGCCTAAATCACCGTCCAACCTGGATAGCTACCTGTATCCATTGCTGAATGAATTTTGTATGCTTTCCAGCGGGATAACGGTGAATGGCCATTATGTAAAAGCACATATTATTATCTGCATTGGAGATACCCCAGCCATCAGCAAGATAGCAGGTATTTCCGGGCACAATGGACGGTATTGCTGTCAAATGTGTGAGATCCAGGGGATTTACTCCATAACTCACACACATTATTATTACCCAAACACCAGCACTAAGAACATCATCTTTCCACAGAGAGAATGTATAGAAGTAAGCATGCAATTGCAGCAAAGTTGGCAAGCTATAAGCCATTGGCCAGAATATGAAATCAATTGGAAACCGGAGATACTTAAGATAGAAGGTATCTGTTGGAGCAAAAGCTTTCCACTGGGAGCAATGCATTTACTTTTCAACAATATCCCTATACTGATGACCAAGTTGTACATGGGGCATTTCAAGCTAAATGAGCCCTTTGAGATACCGGAGAAATTTGAGAAAATTGGTAAGATATTACAGAGTATCCGCTACCCATAGTACTTCTCACAGGCTCCAATTAATATTCATACGCATATGCATCAATACAAATGCAAAGACTGGATGAACTGGATATGTATTTATTCAAGTGGTGTTCTGAAGCCATTCCTGCCAAGAGTATGTTGGAAGCATTGGGAGTCATATGTGGACATTGTAGGAATATTTATCCAGAAGCGGATCACCAATGCCAATTTGATGCATCTACAGCTGTTGTGTGAGGAGTTTGCGACGGGATTTGCAAGGCTATACTACAAACATAAAGCTGAACATGTAGATCTCTGCCGCTACTGTATCCATTCTCTACTCCATCTTGCACGGTGTGTGGAGAATATTGGGCCTTGCTTCACCTTTTGGGAGTTTCCTATGGAGCAGATGTGTAGGGAGATAGGAAGACGAGTCAAGTTGCAGGTACTACCATATCCCAATCTCATCAAGAATATTAGACTTGTTCCATCATTCCAGCTGATCATAGTGCCCAATAGTGCCATAGCATGCCAGATGGTGCCTGATCATGCCACAGAGTGCCAGATGGTGCCACAGAGTGCCAATTTGGGATCAAAATTGTCATGCATATGACCCTAAAATGTCAAATCAATAACAAAATATACAGCACTTTCTGGCACTATGATCAATGGCACAATGGAACAAGTCTATTATCTTCAAGTCCGTCATGGATGTAGTTTTTTTTTCTGATTCAAGCTATATGTGGAATACCCAAGGTATTAGTGGGTAAGCAAATAAAGAAAGGTGATTCTACAGTGGAATATATGAATTGCACAAGGGGAGGTAGAAAAGGGAAATACCATTTGGTAAATTGGTATGGTAGCATTATACATAACTAGCAGCAGGCCGTCATACTGCCAAAAAAAAGCCATCAGAGTCTTGCTGTGAGGCCGTCAAAATACCGTCAAGTTTCTTGCCATATGAGGCAATTGGAAGTCCTGGCCAACCGGATCCACTTAAAATAGTAATAGAGCGCTGAAAGACCGCAACAATCACATGCAAATATTGACACAGCACTGATCAAAAATTGTCAAGTTTTATCCCTTTATTTGGCTGAAAAATTCGCAAAACACTATCATGATCTTGTTATAAGATTGTCAGGAGGGTCACTAATTCCAAGCTGCTGTTATTATGGTGGTCTCTCAACAGGATCTTGACGGATGAACCGGATTGGATCCACATGCAGGACCAAATTATTTTTCATAGGGCAATGGCAGTGGGACATTTTGGTACTGCTAAAACCATGAATGCAATCAAGAGAGACTTCTGGTGGTCCAAGATGATATCTCTTGTCAAGGAGTACCTCCAATCCTGTGACACATGTAACTGTGTAAAATCTGCTAGACACCAGCCATATGGACTTCTCCAACCCTTGCCAATCCCTGACCAGCAGTGGAAGTCAATTTCAATGGACTTCATCACCAACCTCTCAGAATCCAACCAATTCAATTCAATCCTAGTAGTGGCAGATTGACTCACCAAAATGGCTCATTTCATTCCCTGCTCAAAAAACATAGATGCTAAGGAGACTGCCCACTTAGTGATCAAGAGCATTCTCCAGCTCCATGGTATCCCCAGTGACATTGTATCAGATAGAGAACCCCAGTTCATATCAGAATTCTGGAAGCACTTCATGCAATCTCTTGGTGTGCAAGACAAGCTCTCAACTGCTATTCATCCACAGTCAGATGGCCAGACAGAGAGATTCACCAGATCCTTGAACAATACCTCCGGTGCTATATTAACTATCAGCAAGACAACTGGACCCAACTGCCACCACTTGCAGAATTTGCCTACAACAACTCATGTCATAGTACAACAGGTCTCACCCCATTCTATGCAAATTATGGTTTTCATCAGCAATTTGATATTCAGATCCCAACTAGCCCTATGAGCCCCCCCCAGCAGCTGAACATGCATTAACAATTCTAGAAATCCAAGAAATACTCAAGAAAGAACTATCCTTAGCCCATGAGGGGTACAAGAAGTCTGCAGACAACAAACAGCAGCCTAGCTCCAAGCTTAATGAAGGATACTCAGTATGGCTCTTGAGAAGAGATATTGCTACCAGCCACCCTTGTGATAAATTAGACTACAAGTAACTAGGTCCATTCAAGATCAAGAAGAAACTTAGTCTAATTGTGTACCAACTTCAATTGCCACCAAGTATGAAAATTCATGATACATTCCACATATCCTTCCTAGAACCATTCCATCAAAGTCCTCTGCCCAACCAGCACCCTGCAAATCCCCCAGCCATCCAAGTGGACAAACACCAAGAGTTTGAGGTTCAGCAAGTATTGGACTCAAAGTACAACAGATCCCAACTTCACTATCTGGTAGATTGGGTGGGTTATGGCCCAAATGATCAAACTTGGGAACCAGCAGCAAACCTAACAAACTGCCAAGATCTAGTTGTGCTATTCCACCAGATATACCCCAACAAGCCTAAGCCAAAAGCTTGCAGAGAGCCCCTCAAAAAAGGAGAATAGTGTCATGATCACATGACATCCCTGGTCTCCAATTATCTAGCCAAATCAAGTCAGTGAAGAAATCCCAGTTCCTTCTAGAAAGTTCAACTACATTCTAGCAACTTCTTGAAAGCTCCAAGTCAATGTTGCACAACAGAACATTCTATGGAAGCTTCCCATTAGAGTCTATGTAGTCCCATGCCATGTATGGTAACTACATGTCACATGACATAGTCACATGATCAGCTGACCCCTGACATATCTCCATGTGATATTCCAGTCTGTTCTTTAGTATATGCTATCTTGGCACACTTACTGTGCCTCACCCCAGAACCCCATCAGTATTAGCCAATATCTCTTGGCATCCATATTGCCAAAAAGTATATATAGTCCTATCCCCCCTTATGTATTCCTCAGTCTGATAACACAGGTCTTGAATAAACTGCCTTGCCTTGGAAATCTGCCTTGCCTTATTGATCCACACCTAAGTCCTTTCCTGGTCCTGCCTTACCTAGCCCTACTCTCCTGCCTTGTGTCTATTCAAAACAGTTTTATCAGACTGCTCCTGACTTACCTGTGGATATTTGCCTTCTACCCAAAGTTCCTGAGAAGAACTTGTAAAGGAATACCTGCCGTAAGCATCATCCTGAATCTTTCCCAGTCTTGTCCTCTAAAGGCAAAGTTACTTTATCTATGTAAGATTATTAGCCAAAGCTGCATTCACTTTATTACCCTGCTGGTGTAGTTTACAGTTGTTACAGTATTGGAAGCTTTAGTACAATCCTCCATCAAAGGACGTTAAAGCCAGTACCTTCTGAAGTGACACTAACTTATTCAGAGTTGGGGATTGTGGCTCAATAATTGTATTCTTGATAAACAAGTGGCTGTATAACCCACAAATTAGCTAGCAATATCCAGTATTCCTGAACAAGTCCAAGAGACTTCTCTGCCTCCTGCTACCTTGACATGTCCAGCCCAGAGTATAACTTTGCAAGTCTCATTGCTGCCTTTGCCCAGCTGCAACAAGACAATGCAGACCTCAGAGACTCTGTTGCTCAGCTCCAGAGCTAAAGTGCTCAACAGCCTATCCAGGCACCCTCCTACCATGATTGCAAGAACACTTCCACTACCAAGTTTAGTGGCTCCCAGAATGAATTCCAAGGTTTCATCAATATAGTGAAACACCACTTGTCACCACAGCCCAATTGGTTCCCTACAGATCAAGCTAAAGTTGGTTATATCTCTAACCTGCTGACTGGAACTGCCCAGATATGGTTCTCCCCTTTGGTGGAAACCAACTCCCCTCTACTCAGCAACTACAATGCCTTCCTCACAGAAATGGAGCTAACATTTGGCAACATTGACCAAGCTAGAACTGCTGCCAACAAGATCAAGAGCTTGAAGCAAGGAAACAGACCTGCATCCGTGTATGCTTCTGAATTCCGGCTGCTAGCCAGTGATTTGAGCCTATGGGGTGACACTGCCCTGACTAGTCAATTTCAGGATGGGCTCAATGATGAAGTCAGTGACCTATTTCTCACTCTCCCTTACCAAACCACCTTGGGCAAAGCTATTCATCAAGCAATCCATTGTGACAATTGTCTTTTCCAGAAGAAACAGAAATTCCAACATACTTATCAGCCAACCTCCTTTGCAGTAATCCAGTCACCCAATACTAAGCCTGATGATCCTATGCAAATTGACAGAGCTAAATATAAGAAACTCACAAAAGAAGAAAGATCTAGATGTCAACAGGCAAACCTCTGCCTTTACTGTTACCAGCCAGGCCACTTTGCTAAGTCTTGTCCTAACAAGAAGTCCAGCTTCAAACTCCTGCAATCATTCAGTGAACAATCTTCTCCTGAATTATAAGGAAACTCCAATGTCCAGTTACAATGACAGGCTTGCAACTGGACCCTCCAATGAAAATTCAGCACATTCAAGAAACATCATATGCTACCAAGTCCATCCAGTCCTTAAGAATGCCTGTCAGCATCCACATCCCTGAATCCAACCCTGTCTGTGTCCTCATCCTCATAGATTCTGGTCCTTCCTCCTGTTTCATTGACCAGTCATTTGTCCAGAAGCACAAAATTGCCACTCTCCTGAAATCCTGTCCTGTCCAAGTAGAAGTTATTGATAGAAGGTCCCTCTCTTCCAGTGCTGTTACCCATGAGACCTGTCTACTCCAGGTGTCCAGTACTAGTCACCATAAGACACTAGCCTTCAACATTATCAACTCTCCCCATTACTCCATAGTCCTTGGAAGCTCATGGCTAAGTCACCATAACCCAGCTATCAACTGGAAGACCAAAATCCTGACATTCCCCAGAATCCACCATGTCAACTCCATGAAACCACCTGATTTTTCAGGTAAAGAAGTATCCTTTCCTAAGCTACCCCAGACATAGGAGCCCATCATCACTGAAGGAACCCCCTTCAATGGAATACCTGCCAATTATCAAGAGTTTGCCCATGTCTTTGACAAGAAGAAAGCCAAACTACTCCCAGCCCATAGACCCTATGATTGTCCCATGAACCTTGAAGATGGAAAAACTCCACCTTTTGGTCCTATTTACAACCTCTTGCAACCCAAGCTGAAAGAACTCCATGGCTATATTCAAGAAAACCTCCAGAAAGGTTTTTTCAGCACTCTAAGTCCCCAGCTGGTGCCCCAATCCTCTTTGTCAAAAAAAGGATGGCACCCTAAGAATGTGTGTAGACTACTGTGCACTGAATAAGATCATAATCAAGAACTGGTACCCTTTACCCTTGATCAACACCCTGTTGGATCAACTCTCTGCTGCCAAAGTATTTACCAAGATTGACCTCAGAGGAGCATATAACCTTGTCAGGATCAAGCCTGGTGATGAATGGAAAACTGCACTCAGAACAAGATACAGTCATTTTGAGTCAAAAGTTATGCCATTTGGTCTCACCAATGCCCCAGCAGTCTTTCAACACCTGATGAATGACATCTTCCAAAAATACCTTGACCAATTTGTGGTTATCTACCTTGATGACATCTTGATCTACACCAAGACACAACAAGAACATAATTCCCATGTCAAGAAAGTCTTGACCAAACTTGACACTGCTGGCCTCTATGCCAAATTGGAGAAGTATGAGTTTGACCAGAAAGAAGTTGAGTTCTTAGGCTATCTTATCAGCTCAAATGGAACAAGAGTGGACCCCAAGAAAGTAGAAGCCATCCAGTCATGAAAACCTCCCAGTTCTGTAAAAGAAGTGCAGTCCTTCCTTGGATTTGCCAACTTTTATTGTAGATTTTTTGCCAACTACTCCAAGATAGTCACTCCCTTGACAAAGCTCACCCAGAAGAATCTGCCCTTTGCCTAGAATGAGGAACAGTCCAAGTCCAATAATTCCATCAAGAAGTCCTTCCTATATGCTCCCCTGCTTGCTCACCCTGACCTTGAGGAACCTTTCATCATAGAAACTGATGCCTCTGACTTTGCACTTTGTGCAATCCTTTCCCAGTACAATGACAAGAATGTACTACATCCTATTGCATTCTACTCCTGGAAATTTACTCTGGCTGAAGTAGACTATGATATCCATGATAAGGAACTACTTGCAATCATTGTTGCCTTTGAGCAATGGAGACACTACCTTGACAGTGCAGCCCAAAAGATAAAGATCTTCTGTGACCACAAGAACCTTGATTACTTTACAACCTCAAAAGTACTGAACCAAAGACAAGCCTGATGGTCCCTCTTCCTATCCAGCTTTGACTTTGTCATTACCTATAAACCAGGAATCATACAGGGAAAATCTGATGCCCAGTCCAGAAAGGTGGAGTATTCCCTTGAAGAAGGGGATGATGCCTGTTGGCAAATGAAAAACCCAGTACTCAACAGAAGACACTTTGAGCTCCTTGCAACCCAGTTGTGCAGAATTATTGCTCCCTCACTCCTTGAGAAAGTCAAGGCCAGCCAAGCCACCAGTTCCATAGCCACAACAATCAAGAAATATCTCAAATCCTCCACTGAACCACCACCCTAGTTCCCAAACCTCCAGTACCTACATCAAGTCAATGACATCATCTACCACAAACACCAACTGTTTGTTCCAGACCTTGATACCCAGTTGGATATTATCCATTCTTGCCATGACTCAATGGCTGTGGGACACTTTGGTACTGCTAAAACCATGAATGCAAACAAGAGAGACTTCTGGTGGCCAAAGATGATATCTCTTGTCAAGGAGTACCTTCAATCCTGTGATACATGTAACTGTGTAAAATCTGCTAGACACCAGCCATATGGACTTTTCCAGCCCTTGCCAATCCCTGACCAGCAGTGGAAGTCAATTTCAATGGACTTCATCACCAACCTCTCAGAATCCAACCAATTCAATTCAATCCTAGTAGTGGCAGATTGGCTCACTAAGATGGCTCACTTCATTCCCTGCTCAAAAAACATAGATGCTAAGGAGACTGCCCACTTAGTGATCAAGAGCATTTTCCAGCTCCATAGTATCCCCAGTGACATTGTATCAGATAGAGGACCCCAGTTCATATCAAAATTCTGGAAGCACTTCATGCAATCTCTTGGTGTGCAAGTCAAGCTCTCAACCGCTTTTCATCCACAGTCAGATGGCCAGACAGAGAGAATTCACCAGATCCTTGAACAATACCTCTGGTGCTATATTAACTATCAGCAAGACAACTGGACCCAACTGCTACCGCTTGCAGAATTTGCCTACAACAACTCATGTCATAGTACAACAGGTCTCACCCGATTCTATGCAAATTATGGTTTTCATCTGCAATTTGATGTTCAGATCCCAACCAACCATATGAGCCCCCCAGCAGCTGAACATGCGTCAACAATTCTAGAAATCCAAGAAATACTCAACAATGAACTATCCTTAGCCCATCAGGGGTACAAGAAGTTTGCAGACAACAAACAGCAGCCTAGCCCCAAGCATAATAAAGGAGACTCAGTATGGCTGTTGAGAAGAGAAATTGCTACCAGCCACCCTTGTGACAAATAAGACTACAAGTAACCAGGTCCATTCAAGATCAAGAAGAAACTTAGTCCAATTGTGTACCAACTTCAGTTGCCACCAATTATGAAAATTCATGATACATTCCACATATCCCTCCTAGAACCATTCCATCAAAGTCCTCTACCCAACCAGCACCCTGCAAATCCCCCAGCCATCCAAGTGGACAAACACCAAGAGTTTGAGGTTCAGCAAGTATTGGACTCAAAGTACAACAGATCCCAACTTCACTATCTGGTAGATTGGGTGGGTTATGGCCCAAATGATCAAACTTGGGAACCAGCAGCAAACCTAACAAACTGCCAAGATCTAGTTGTGCTATTCCACCAGATATACCCCAACAAGCCTAAGCCAAAAGCTTGCAGAGAGCCCCTCAAAAAAGGAGAATAGTGTCATGATCACATGACATCCCTGGTCTCCAATTATCTAGCCAAATCAAGTCAGTGAAGAAATCCCAGTTCCTTCTAGAAAGTTCAACTACATTCTAGCAACTTCTTGAAAGCTCCAAGTCAATGTTGCACAACAGAACATTCTATGGAAGCTTCCCATTAGAGTCTATGTAGTCGCATGCCATGTATGGTAACTACATGTCACATGACATAGTCACATCATCAGCTGACCCCTGACATATCTCCATGTGATATTCCAGTCTGTTCTTTAGTATATGCTATCTTGGCACACTTACTGTGCCTCACCCCAGAACCCCACCAGTATTAGCCAATATCTCTTGGCATCCATATTGCCAAAAAGTATATTTAGTCCTATCCCCCCTTATGTATTCCTCAGTCTGATAAACACCGGTCTTGAATAAACAGCCTTGCCTTCAAAATCCACCTTGCCTTGTTGATCCACACCTAAGTCCTTTCCTGGTCCTGCCTTACCTAGCCCTACTCTCCTGCCTTGTGTCTATTCATAACAATTCCTGGCTCTTGGTGATTGTTTGACACCATATAGTGACTTTATGAGCTTGCAGGCCAAATGGGGGTTATCTTGGTCAACAAACCCATCAGGCTGGTCCATATACATGTCCTCATCAAGTTCTTCATTCAAAAATGCAGTTTTTACATCCATTTGATGAATAAGAAACTTATATTTGGCTGCAATAGCCAATATTAATCTGCTGGAATTAAACTTGGCTACCGGTGCAAAGGTCTCAGTATTGCCAAGTCCTTTTGTTTAAGGGTATCCTTTGGCCACAAGTCTTGCTTTGTATCTTTCATTTGTACCATCAGCTTTGTATTTTGTCTTGAAGACCTATCTGCATCCAATTGATATTTGGTTGATTGGTAATTTGACCAAGTCCCAAGTTTGATTTTCCATCAGGGCCTGATATTCATCAGTCATTGCAGATCTCCAAAACCTTGTCTGAGGACTATTTAGGGCCTCTTTTACAGTCTGGGGCTCATCAATATGGACTGAATAGGCAAAGGCCAAGTTTATACCTTCATTGATATAGTAGTTTGGGCTATTTCTTGTCCAATTGGATCTCCAGGCATTTGATACTGGAATGATCACTTCTGAGAAATTCCTGGGCACTGATTCTGGCTGAACCACAGTTGTAGAGTCCTCTGAGGTGAAAAAATTTCCATTGTTTTGCTCTGAATCAATCCTGACAATTGGTCGACTTGAGATCAGATTTTTGTCATCATTTGATGTCATTTTTTGTGAAAATTTTGAATTGTTCTTCAAACAACACATCCCTGGACCTGATTAGCTTCTTTGCTTTGGTATTGTAGAGTCTGTATGCTTTACTTTCATTGCAGTAGCCTAAGTATATGCATTTTACACTCTTTGGCTCAAACCTTGACTGATTCTCAGGCAGTTTCTTGGCATATACTGTACACCCAAATATTCTTAGATGTTCTGCACTTGGTCTGTATCCCTACCATGCTACAGATGGAGTAGAACCACAAAGTACTCTGTTATAACTCCTATTTTTAAGATATACAGCAGTGGCAACAGATCTTGCCCAAAAATCATATGATAATTTTTGATCATGGATCATAGATCTTGCTATATCAATTATTGATCTGTTAGCACATTCTGCAACTCCACTTTGCTGTGGGGAGTATGGTACAGTAGTCTCTTGCTTTATCCCATGAATCTTGCTGAAGTGGATGAAGAGTTTTGAGGTATATTTTCCATCATTGTCATAGCGTATTTTCTTGATTTTTTCACCAGTTTCTCTCTCCACCATAGTTTTGAGCTCCCTGAGCTTAGACAGATCTTCTTCCTTTCTCTCCATGAAGTAGACCCATGTGTATCTTGTATAACCATCAATAAAAGTGATTTAATACTTCATCCTGCCTAAGGATAAATTTTGCATAGGTCCACACAGATCTGAGTGAATTAGATCTAATTTTTTCTTAGTTTTTATCAACCCAGAGCTCTTGAACAGTTGTCTGACTTGTTTCCCATATATGCAGGCTTTACAGTGCTCCAAATTAGCTGGGGGATCAATTTGTACTCCAGAAATTAGCTGATCTCTGATCATTTTGCACAAATAATCAAAATTGATGTGCCCAAATCTCCTGTGCCAAAGCATTGGTGTTTCTTCATTTAAGTTACTTATATTGGCTTCCAAATATGATGGAATATAAGCTAACTTGCATAGGTTCTGATCTCTGATACCCAAAGTAATATGGGCACCATTTTGATCAGTGATCTTGCATCCAGAATCATCAAAGCTGAAACTGAGTCCTTCTGCAGTGGCCTTGCTTACAGATTGTAGGTTTTTGGCTATTTCTGGTACATAGAGTACTTCTGTAAAGGTCAGTGTATGGCTTCCTTCACTGCTTCTTGGGTTTACTTGGATAGTTCCTTCTCCCACTGCATCAAGTGTTCTATTGTCACCCGTGAAAACCTTCTTAATTGGAATATCTTGATATTGGGTAAAAAGTTCTTTTTGGTGTGTAAAGTGTTGAGATGCTCAAGAGTCAATGTACTACATCTGAGAGTCCTTGTTTGTGGTCATATTTAGTGCAGATATGAATAGTCTATCTTCAGTTGTTGCAGCATTTCCATATTCAGGCTTCTTTTGCTGATTATCTTTCTTTTTGAGACACTGGTCTGATGTGTGTCCTTTCCTTTTGCAGTAGTTACAAAACAGGTTGCTGTAGCCTTTGTAGGGTCTTGGGTACCTCCTTTGTTGGTTATCATTGCTTATTAAAGCATTTTCTTCTTCCTTCTGATTGGTGCTTAATTTTCTTAATTCTTCATCCAGGAGCCTTCCATATACATAATTTAAGGTCAAATCTTCAGTTCTGGACTCTAGGGCTGATACAAGGCCTTGAGACTTGTCTGTCAGGCTATTCAGGATGGTAACTATCACATTCTCATCAGTGATTGGTACACCCACAGATTCCATCTCATCTACCAGCAGGGTAATTCTGTTAATTAGATTTTCATTTCTTCTCCTGGCAGCATCTTTGTAGTAAAGAATATTTGTCTCAGATACATTTTCTTAGCAGCTGAACATGACTGGTAGGTGTCTTTTAATGCCTTCCAGGCATTCTTTGCCACTTTTGCTCTTGAGCATGGAATTAGCAATTTGTCTTTAACATTAAGGCAAATGCAGTTAAAGTCACTTTGTTCTTTCTTCTGGTACTTTAAGACTTCCTCTCCCATGTTTTTAGGAGGGCATTCTTCTCCCATGACAATATCCCAAAGGCCTCTTTCTTGCAGCAGCATCTTCATCTTCACCTTCCACACTTGTTAGTTAGATCCACCCAGCTTTTCAGCAGAGGGAAAAGTTCCAGTAATAGCAGTTGTAGACATTTCAGAGAGTGACAGCTTGAGGCTCATAACTTGTTGTAGGAATCTTGGCAATATTGGAAGTGATTGGGAGAACAAGTGGATTATGTGGTTTTCACTTAATGATTTATTGAATGTAAAAGTAGTATTTATACTTTTACCTGGTCTTGGCATTATAAACATGTAGAATAGGCTAAGGAAGATCCCAAGAACATATGTGCAAAGTTTGGGGCTGTTTGGACAACTTTGAAAATTTTCATGTTCTGGGTGACCAGTATTTTGGTGAAAATATTCTACATAAATCCTGACTAGGAATTTGGTCAGCATTCTCTAGAATTTAAGGGTAATGATTCAAGTGACTAAGCTAGGTGAATATTTAGGCAGAATTTCAAATTTTTACAACAGTATTTTGGTAAAAATATTCTAAGTAAATCCTGACAAGGAACTTGGTCAGTATTCTCTGGGATATGAAGGTAAAGATCTAGGTGACTAAGTTAGGTGAATATTTAGGTGGAAATACAAATTTTTACAACATGGTGCACATTGAAAAGGTCTTGAAGAAGCTAAGAGAGAACAAACTATATGGCAAGCTAGCAAAGTGTGAATTCTTCAAGGAACATGTTGAATATCTGGGACACATAGTGACTAGCACAGGAGTGACCTTAGACCCTAAGAAGGTAGAAGTTATCAAGAATCTGAAGCAGCCCCATAGCATATCAGAACTCAGTTCATTCCTTGGAATGGTTTCCTATTATTGGAGATTTGTCTAGTCCTTTGCAAGTATTGTAGCCCCTTTAACGGATATCCTCAAGAAAGACAATACATATAAGTGGGACATAGCTTGTGAGACTGCCTTCCAGATGCTCAAGAATGAACTTGCTAAGCTGCCAAGCTTAGGAATACCTGACATCTGAATAGAGTTTAGTCTGTGCACAGATGCTTCAGACTATGCAATTAGTGGAGTACTGAGCCAAGAACATTAGGGAAAGAACTACCCAGTTGCTTTTGAGTCCAAGAAACTGAACTCAGCAGTGAAGACTGATCTTGCCTCACTTAAGTATATATTTACTCAGAAGGTACTATACAGAATAATGACATGATGGAGTGAATATATTCAGCAATTTGACATGGAGATTGTCTACTGCCCTGGGAAAAACAACACAGTTGCTGAAGCCTTATCAAGACTAGAGCTAGTGGCACAACTCAGCTTGGTGCATGAATCAGATTGGCCTAGCCTATTACCCATGTACTTGGAGGACCAAGCTATTCCTAATGAGGTGGATGAAGAGATCAAAAAGATAATCCAGGATGAAGCCAGCAAATTTGTAGTACAGGATGAAACACTCTACCAAATTGTTGATGGAAGCCCTATTGCCTATTACCCTTGTGTTGCTTGCCTGGATTTAATACATAAGCTACACAATGTACATGGACATCTTGGAATTAAAGGAACCTATAACCTTATGAAAGCCAGAACATGGTGGCCCAGAATGAAACAAGACATTGAGAAGCTAGTGAAAACATGCCCAAATTGCCAAATCAACCAAGGCCAACCACAAAGAATTGCTGAACTCTTTCCCTTGGAGCCAGTAAGACCATTTGAAAGATGGGGAATTGATTCAAAATTTTCACAAAACATGACATCAGATGAAAACAAAAATCTGATCACAAGTCCACTAATTGTCAGGATTGAATCAGAGCAAAACAATGAAAATATTTTTGCTCCAGAGGACTCTACAACCATGGTTCAGCCTGAATCAGTGCCCAGGAATATCCCAGAAGTGATTGTTTCAGTGTCAAATGCCAGGAGATCCAACCGGACAAGAAATAGCCCAAATTACTATATCAATGAGGGTACAGACTTGGCCTTTGCATATTCAGTCCATATTGATGAGCCCCAGACTGTAAAGAGGCCCTAAATAGTCCTCAGACAAAGTTCTGGAGATCTGCAATGACTGATGAATATCAGGCCCTGATGGAAAATCAAACTTGGGACTTGGTCAAATTACCAATCAACCAAAAACCAATTGGATGCATATGGGTCTTCAAGACAAAATACAAGGCTGATGGTACAGTTGAAAGATATCAAAGCAAAACTTGTGGCCAAAGGATACTCTCCAAACAAAAGGACTTGACAATACTGAGACCTTTGCACTGGTAGCCAAGTTTAATTCCATCAGATCAATATTGGCTATTGCAGCCAAATATAAGTTTTTTATTCATCATATGGATGTGAAAACTGCATTTTGGAATGGAGAACTTGATGAGGACATGTATATGAACCAGCCTAATGGGCATTGCTGACCAAGATAACCCTCATCTGGTCTGCTAGCTCAAAAAGTCACTATATGGTCTCAAACAATCATCAAGTGCCTGGAGCTGCAAGATAGATTCTTATTTGGAATCTTTGAGTTTCAAAATGGAGTAATGCTGACTATAGTATATATTATAAGCCAGATAGAGTCAAATCCAGTTCTATTAGCTCTATACATGTGGATGATCTTATTATAGCCACCAATAACCTAGAAACATTGGAAGAGACTAAATCCAGCCTATCTAAGGAGTTCAAGATGTTCAATCTAGGAGAACTCAGTTACTACCTAGGGATTAAGCTCTCCATAGACACAAGTACCCAGACTATCACCCTAAGTCAATCCAAGTATATTCAAGATATACTAAAGAAGTACCAAATGGAAGACTGTAAACAGGCAGCTACCCCAATGGAGACAGACCTTAACTTGGTCAAAACTCAACCAGATCAGTATGTGTAAATGCAACTCAGCCTGCTCTAGTAGACTTGTGTCTAATTGAGCAGTATGGCAAGTTCTGGTAGTTTTGCTCTCAGCTGTGTATGTTGACTTGGTGTGTGGTGCTCTTGTGAAGGAGGTTGGTGTAGATTGGATTGGCATGTACCAGCCTGCTGGAGGTGCAATGCTTTGTAAAGACTCTAATGAAGCATGCTGGCACAATCTTGATGCAGTTGCCCACAGTCTGCATTCCTCCTCTTGAAGCTCACCTTCTGATTCTTCAAGGTATTCACTTACCCTTTGTTGGATACTCTGAAACTGTTGCCTTGATAAGCCCTGTGAATACTGCTCTTGGAAGCCACTCAGCTCTACAATATATTCCACAGCACACTAATCATTTGAGGTAAAAACTTGTTCAAAATCTCCCTGCCCAAATTTGGGGCACAAACAGACACATCTAGCCCATACTGCACAAATTGCATGTGGAATTGTTTGCAAGCAGCCTCCTCATCAAATTGCTTCCACAAACTCCGTCAATCTGTATCAGCCTATTACAACTACTCCGCACTTGACATCGTCATTACTAAAATAATCCAGAAGTGGAAACTCCGCGTGGCTTAGAAGCCTCTGTATTTGTGGGTATTCTAAGGGAGCGCGTGGATTAGTTGGAAATGCATAGAGGCAACTGCATCCGCAGCGGAGGTTAACCTAGCCGTTCCATCCAACTCCCCGCAAACACCGCAACAAAGAACACTCCGCTCAAGATTACTCCTTCAACTGGACCTGTTGAGTTGACATCAGCCGTCGTTCAGTTATGTAGCAATTGGCTATCTGAGTCAGCCTGAGGAACGCAGGCTTATTTAACGATTAATGGTGTGGGTCATTCTTGCTCTAATTACATACTTCTATATTGTTTGATCACTTAAATGAACCGCATCGTAAATTCCCAGCCCAATCCAACCACACCTTTACGTTCACTTAAAACGGCAGCTTTTCGAGAACTTTCCTCATATTCTGAGCCTCTTCCGACCCTCCACCCAACGGTCGAAGCTCACTTTACGACCTAGATGGTACACAAATCTTGCGATATTGCTGGGCAAATAGATCAAAAGGAAACCATGCGGAAGTGGCGGGTTGGGATGGTGGAATCATGATAAATATGGCATTAAGCGAATAAGGCCATCATCATTGATGAAGGCAAAATTATTCGAGTTGTGTTGATGGAGTGGGAAAATCAATGGAGTGACCAATTTAAGGTGACTAATCGCCAAGTTGCTTTTACACATTGTCCGTTACGAGAATAGTATGAACGTCCCAAGAGCTCACCTGGATCGTTTGCGTCCCTTCACACTGAAATTCGACTCCAAGCAGCTGGCAAGTAGAGTTAGCGGAATCGTGCATTCGTTGACGTCAGTCGCCGAGACAGTGGGAAAGTTGAAGCCGGAGCTGAAGCCCACACCTGAAGAAACCCTCCTTCGCCTACAAAATGCGGAGGGACGTGCCGCGTTAAACCAGTCCGCCTGTATATTACCCGCCATGGTATGTGCATTGAGCCGGGAAATATGTCCAGGTGATTACGTAACTGAACCCTTTCCTCCACTTTCACTCCCCCTAGGTCCACCAAGATCAGTCCGTTCGCAACGAGGCTACACTTGCCAAGCGTCAGATAAAGGATACCTGGGATGCCATATACACTCGAGAGGACCTTTACCAAGTGTTGAAGTCACTTCCCAACCATCACCAAAAGAGATTCGAGGAGGACCCGCTTCTAAAGCGACTACACTCCCGCGTGATCCGTCTTTTTGAACGCAACGGCCTTGGACTCTCTGCAGAAAAGCGTGACCAGTATCGAGAACTCAAGGTGGAGATTACTAAGCTGGAGAACGAGTTTCAACAGAATATCAATGAGGACACCACCTTCGTACTCTTTACTAGAGAGGATTTGCGTGGTTGCTCCGAAACATTCATCGACAGTCTTCCGCGAAAGGCCGCTACTCCCCAGCAGGGGCCAAATGCGAAATCGGAGGAGCTGTTGTATGCAGTGTCGTTGAAACCAGCGGATGTTCTGACGGTCATGCAGTCGGCGATTCTCTCGTCCACCAGAAAACGATTGTTAACCGCCTCGCACAGCCAATGCCAGAAAGCCAACTTGCCTATTCTGGCCAAGCTCATTCACACACGACACCGCGCGGCTCAACTGCTTGGCTTTCCCTCGCACGCCGCCTTTCAGTTGGACGTGAACATGGCCAAATCCCCGGAAAATGTGGACGTTTTTCTTCGAAAGGTGTTGGAGAAAGTCCAACCGATCCTGCATGAGAATGTGGACAAGCTCCTGCAGCTGAAGAAAGCCGAATGGGCCGCCCACGAAGGTGAATGGGGCCCATTTCGACGGACAGCTCAATCTGTGGGACATCGGATATTACGAGCGCATCCTGCGTAAAGAGGAGTACTCCGTGGACGACGATAAGGTGAAGGAGTATTTCCCACTGGACTCGGTGTTGAACAAAATGCTCGACATGTAAGCACCACCCAGGATGTGGTTTGTGAGTGATCGATTAACCGGCGTTGATTAACCGGCGTTGAATAGATATCAAGAGATCTTCCACCTGAAGTTTGTTCCGGTCTCCGAGCCCCACGTCACATGGTCATCCGACGTATTGTGCTATGCTGTGTACGACAATGGGAACGTCTCCAAAAACCAGCTGCTGGGATTGTAAGTGGTACTTCCGGGCATATTCACCTGCATCCACTGACTCGATTCGTAGCTTTTACCTTGACCTTCTTCCGCGTGATGGCAAATGTACGTGCCACAAATTGCTGTTAACTGGGGCAGATTTGCTGATTTGACGACTTGTGTAGATTCCCACCAATGCGTAGCTCCGCTGGCGCCTTCCTGCACTTTGTCCGATGATGAGGAGGAGAAGCAGGTTCTTCCGGTAGTCGTGAACATTGGCAACCTTACCAAGCCAACCCCCTCATCTCCATCACTCCTCAAGCACAGTCAAGGTAACACTCCATTATGTAATCCGAAGCGGTTTGCGTCATTGATGCTGATTTGGTTCAATCTAGTACAGACATGCTTCCATGAGTTAGGTGGGTATTTTTCTGTCGGGCCAACCACAGCTGCTGTGAAGGCTAATCATCGTTTTCTGTAAGGCCATGCCATCCACGCCGTCGTCACCAAATCCCCCTACCTGCTCTTCTCTTGGTCATGGTCCGTCAACCCATATCCCGCTGGAGTTGAGATGGATTTTCTCGAGACACCTTCACAAATGGTAAGCAAGCAGCGGCACTGTGTATGAGCAAAGATTCTTATCATCCTCTCCTTCCCACTGTCGCCTGTTGACTAGCTCGAGGTAAGCTCAACCCTATCTTTGGATCAGCACGGTGCAGCTAATGACTATTGTATATCCAACAGAACTGGATTTGGGACTCTGCCGTCCTGAAGAGACTGTCCAGCCATTTCCAAACGCAGGAGCCGCTTCCCGACGACATGATTGCCGGAATCATCCGATCACGCAATGTGAATGGAGGATACAAATACAGCCGACAGATCTTCATGTCGCTCTATGACATGGCCATTCATGGTGACTCGAAGCTTGATTTGGAGAAAGGAGACATAGCCGCTATTGAGACCAAAATCACTCAGCTGTGGGACAAAATGCAGAGGGAATGCACCGGGATGGAGATGATTCCTGGTACGCTGCCAGCTACCTCATGGTACCATCCGGCCATGGGATACGACGCGGGTAAGTAAAGCGACGTTTCGGATGTGGCCACGATATGACACTAACCCCTGGTGGACGCTAGGCTATTACTCGTACCTTTGGGCCGAAGTCTACTCTCACGATCTCTTCACTCGATTCCAACAATCCCCGGGTGGCCGCGGCTGCTTCGACTCCCAAATCGGCTCCGAATACTTGAAGAAGATCCTCGAGCCAGGAGCCACCGTTGACGCCATCGATATGCTCCGAGATTTCCTTGGCCGTGAGCCAAATGAGGAAGCATTCCTGCGCGCTTTGTTGCCCAAGAGCACCCAGCCCTAAATATCCAGGACGAATGAGCAATAAACTTAATTATCTATGTGTGTGTTGCAGAATCCGCGTGTTGCAGAATCCGTGTGTTGCACTGGATGAAGAGCCGTGAACTATTTTGGTATATGAAGGACTGATCCGAGTCGGGTCAGGGCTCAGCGAAACTGCCACCTCTACATTTAGTTTAATTACGGTCACTCAGTGAATATTGGAATCAACTGTGATAGCATGAATAATTTATATTCAATGGCATTTCTGAACCAAAGCTTCCTTAACCTCGAAGTATGGCGGCTGACAAAACTCCGGCCGTTGTACCAAAGAAACCCTTTGAAAAGCGCCACTCCAAAGTGGCCGTCCTATTGGTGGTAATCATCTCCTCCATCCTACTATCCAAAACCACCAGCTTGGCGGCGAATTTGAACGAACCACTCTATGGCAATGTGTTTTCCACGTATAACTTAACCACGGTCTCCACCACCTTCTTCTGTATCGGCTGCCTTACCAGTGTCGTATTCTCTCATAAGACGAACATCTGGTCAAGCTTTGACCTCCTTTCCTTGATCTATGCTGTCGGTCCGCTCGCGGTTCTCTACGAGCAGCGCTTCCTCCTAGAATACTCGCCGATCTTGACGCCTCATCTTATTCAGGCTTCCTTCGCGTACCCGATATATTTTCTCCTAGGCTTTGAAAACACAAGGCTGGCCACTGACTGGGCCAACCAAGCAGGAGGAGGTACACAATGGTGGAAGCTCCAGGTGTACGCTGGCCTGTTATCCGGACTTACCGTTTGGTTCGGTAAGGACAGAGCCATTTTCCACAATACCGTATACAACGTATTTTATTTGGCAGCACTCGCCAGCTTCCTCTCTATCCTGTTCAAAGCCAGGACCTTCCTGAAATATCCAAGAGATTCGCGACCAAACTATTCCGCCCTCTTGATTCATGGGGTGGTTCTCCTCGCTATACTATATTCCACCTCGTCGATACCTCAGTTCCAGCGCGGCCTAGTTGAGGTACAGGGGCCAGGGTTACTCCGAGAGATTTGGATTGGGCTAACTTGTTGTTCATCGCTTGCAGGGTCTCCACAATCCCCCCGATCGCAATCAGACCATTTTGGCTAGGACTGAGTCCACGACTGGTTGGTTGTCGGTCTTCGAAGAGGAGGAGAGAAACATTCGCTTGATGCGAAGTGGCCACTCCCTTATTGGTGGTGTTTTTCGCGAGACCAACGAATCTGTCTTTGGATCGTTCTACTTTATGGAAGGTGAGTGATCTCGCTCAGTAGATTCTTCGCACCATCGTCTAAGCTCTCTTCCCTCCCCCCCCCAAGCTGTCCACCTGGCCAAGAAAAAGTCCACCGAACCTAAACGAGCACTACAAATGTAGGTGAATGATCTTCAAGCCGCAATCACAGAGATCGAGCTAAATTTGTTTGTCGTTTAGTGGTCTTGGTGTAGGAGTGTCAGCATGGTCGTTGATCAAGAACGGAGTCTCGGTTGACGTCGTCGAGATCGACCCTTACGTGTACGAATACGCGAAGCAGTTCTTCGATTTACCTGAGCCAGCCCAAGTCCACATCCAGGATGGTAGAGAGTATATTAACTACGGCGAGCCGGCAGTCTACGACTACATTCTTCATGATGTGTTCACGGGGGGCTCGGTGCCAGCCACGCTATTTTCCCTTGAGGCCCTACTGGAAATGAAGAAGGTCCTCAAGCCAGATGGGATTCTTGCATTGGTAAGAGGAACCGGTGTTTTTGAGGCCTTTCGGACCAACTAATCTGATGGTAATGTAGAACTTCCTGGGGTCAAACCTCCATCCCTATAACCACACCATGGCTCATGTTACGCACACATTGAAAGCGGTGTTTCCTCATATCAGGTGCTACGCAGAAGGCACCAAGAATGAAAAGGGAGTTCAGAATTTCGTGAGTTGCTCTCCTCTCGCCTCGCATCAAAGTCCCCCATCGTAACCCACGTATTTCTGTAGGTCTACTTCGCCTCCTCAGAGAGCATTTCCTTCAGAGCACCACTCGAAGATGAGATCCATGACAGCTACATCAGGGAAGACATGTTGCACCGAATGCCGCAGATGGAGGTGGATCTGACCTACGATCCAAAACTAGTGAGCATTCTCACTGACGAGAACAACCTGCTTGTCGAGAATCAAATCGACTCCGCACTGGAGCATTGGAAGGCCATGAGAACGCTCTTGCCGAGTGGATTTTGGTGGAACTATTGAGGGCAAGAACCTCGCAATAAAAATGTTGGCCATTTTATTTCACTTGGATGAAGTCTAAATCACATGGAATCCCTGAACAACGTAGAGGCCTATGTAGCGTCTATTCTCTACTATTTTCGAAAAATTGGGCCAAACAAAAGAAGGCCAGATGAAAATTTACATGAGCATAAATATGGAACATCTCTAGCTTAAACCATGTCCGGATCAACGGAGGAACTATTCAGTCGCTTGGAGCGCCTGGTACCGTTGGAAATATACGGCGTGGGCTCCACCGCTTTGCGCGTTGACAAGACTTCAAGCGGCTCGCTCTGGCTCGACGTGTCACTCGTCCGATCGCTAACCAGGTCGTCCAGGACTTCATCGTCGTTGTAATTCACACGCTTGCGTCGTGTACGTAGGGTAGGAGGCTCCTTACGAAGACTGGCCAACCGAAGAAGCTTCCGCTCCTCGCGCTATTTTGAGGTTATGGTCGGTTCAGTTGGGATATTTCGTGAGAACGTACTAACCAAGATGTCAGCTTGCACCTGCGGTATCATATCCTCCACCAAGAGCCTGCGCAGGCTTTCTTGGTCCCGATTGCTGTTTTCGGCGAGTCCAATGGCCAGTATCTCCAAGTCATCTACATTCTTGGCCACCTTATATGCATCATAGGTGAGTGTCATTCTACGATCGCCATAGCGAGCTACATCCACTCACCGTTTCCCAGACGCAGCCCAGCATCTTCTTTCTGCGGGTTTCCCTGTAGATCCTACTATTCTCTTGGCAACTCATCAATCCACGCCCACCGTGCTCTACGCCAAAGTTAACAATAGATACCTCCAACTCTCCAATAGATTCTTTTCTTGGAATCTTTTCCGAGAGGTGTGATCGCGAAACCCTCCTCCTCTTGGTTGTTCTTGATGTGGTCCCGAATCTTGGCATTCTCCACCAAATGCGTCTCGCACAAACACTTCAAAATATGCACCTGGGTGGATTAAACGGTTTAGATATGATGCGCTTGGTCCGGGTATACAGGTTATGGTTACCTTAAAATGGAATTGAAGCTCGTGAAAGTCGGTGACTGACCTCAGAGGGTTCATGCCTTTTGGAAAGCATTCCTCTATGTCCACTCGCTCGTCAATGAATCTGAGCAAAGCTTTCTCCAGGGTGGTTCTATCCAGTTGAAAATCGAAGTTAACTTTCCCATTCAATTGTGGCTAAACATCTGCGAATGCTATCCCGCAACTCCATACTAACTTTCTTTGCTGATACCCAAGCGCAGTCAGGAGCATTTGGCATATATCAACCACCAAAGTGTTCTCCCGGGTATTCAGTATCGATTCCTCAAGCTCCTGCAAGGGGTGGGTTTAATCTTTACCCTGAATTGAACAGTAAGGGGTATGCATTCTACCTCGATAGTGAATACTCTCTGGTCCAAGCATGGGCGGAAAGTTACAAAAAAGCCATAAACAAATGCGGTCTCCCACATGTTGGAAGGATGGCTGGGCATTTTGGCCGACATGATTACCTCAACTTGATATGTCGATTGGGCAGATTGGTGAAAAGAGAAATATCTCTCGGCAGCTTGGAAATGCGGTGAGGTTGCTGAGGACAGTGACTGGCCTACATAGAAGAATAATCCCGTGCTCAGATATTTTTATTTTACATTTTTTATTATTTGGATAAACAATGAATAATAGCACCAAGCCACTATTCACTCTAGTCTTATCAACGTGTTTAAATGGGATTCCTGACTAAATCGCTTAATTGGTCAAATTGGTAAGCCTAATCGAAAATGCCCCTACTTAATTAACAAGGAACGTAACACTCTAGAATTTTACCTCTGCCCGTGTTATTAGTGGTTTTACTGAGGCCTACTTACTTGGCTGCTCCCACATTCAAGCCATTTTACTTTACGACATAGCGCATTATGAAGTTGTATAATAATAGTAAGGATAGGGAAGTGTATGAAAATATGGCGGATCTGTACGCCATCATCGTGACTACGGAGCACCTGGAAAAGGCATACATTCGTGATTACATCACCCACGCTGAGTAAGTTTCCCAGCATTGTTCAGCCCTGCAGTCGTTAACTCCACTAAACACCCGGAAAAGATATACTCCTGCTTGTGCGAAGCTCATCGCCCAATTCAAAACGGCACTTAACCTAGTAAGCGACTCCGTCCCGGATGTGGAGCAATTCATGAGGGAATACAAGGTGGTTGTTTTGGAGTTTTAGAAGGAATTGAGCAGGATATTAACACTATACCCAACTGGCTTAGCTATCATGCCCAGCAGCAGCTAATCGACTCTTAAAAATTGGAGTCCCAGCTACAATCGAACACGCGACCTCTGGACACGACTCCAGCAAGTCAGCCAAGTACGTTGCTGAGACCGTCCAAGTATGTTGATTAACTATCTGGCGTACAACAATTGCTTGGTAACCATTGGGAATATCTATTCTAGCACTTCATCACACTTATGGATTCGCTGAAATTGAACATGGTTGCTGTGGACCAGATCCATCCATGGCTAAGTGAGCTGATGCAAAGTTTGAGTAATGTGAGCTCGCTTCCAGCAGATTTCGAAGGCAAGGCCAAGATTCGGGATTGGTTTGTATTTCGATATTCATCACCAGAAACTCCACGAACTAATCCACGAAAATATACATAAATAATAGGCTTATCACTTTAAATAAGATGAAGGCCAGCGACGAAATCAACGAAGAGCAAGTTAGGCAACTGCTTTTTGATCTAGAAAACGCGCACAGTGCATTCTATAGGTCATTATCTGATAAAACCTAATAAATATTTTCTCAACCAATTGAGCGCCACCTGGTATTTCCGCAATCCAATCGTGCAACCAACCGCTGATGTCCGTAATCTATTTGGGACTTCTGCAGCCATCATCTATATTGATTTGCCCAAGATCGTTGTGCTGGCAGGGCGCTGGCGATATAAATTGGCCGAAATAGAGGTCGAGTGTTTGCAGGCAACTTTTCATTATGGTTTCAAGCGGTTTACCAAGTCACCAAGCTAAACGTCCACCTCCCCTGGTCGACACCTCTAACTTTCTCTCTTTCTTCACCTTCCAATTCATCCAACCGTTGATTCTGTTTGGACGCAAGAACGAAATCTCCGAAGAACATCTACATGACCTGGGCAAACGCGAGGAAGTTGGCCAACTCACTGAACGCTTGGCTCAGGAATGGTGCGCTGAAGCCGTGAGGGAGCAGCCGAATTTTTGGAAGGTCCTGTTGAAAGTATTTGGGCCCTTCTACAGCCTGACCCTGCTTAACGGAGGTATCGAAGCCGCAGCTCAGATTGGCGAAGCAGTGCTCCTCGGGTAAGTTTCAATTCCAATTTCAAATAATCCATGTTTATATAATCAAGAAGAACTGATGCCAATCAATTTTTAGTTGAGCCAGCCTTGCTAGAACCTGGTACAGTTCCGCTCAACCTCGTGAGATCATATCGCTGCTATTACTTTTCACGCACCAAGTCTCTCCAGCCATTCCCGTGCTCAGTAGCTCAGCCAAGGTCGATGATCATGTTGGAGAGGAAAACCTATCGATTGATTGCGCATTTCGGGGACGCTTGTGGCCTTGTGAAGAACTCTTCTAATTCGTAATGTTACCAATTTTCAGGTATCTTATTCGATTCTTCCAAAACCCAGACTCTTCAATGCGAGACGGCTATCTGTATGCCTTTGCACTTGCCGTTTGCACGTTTATCCATGCGGTCATCCACCACCACTACTTCTTCCCGGCTCTTAGAACGGGACTTCACACGAGGATGGGGTTGATTGCCCTGATGTATCGAAAGTGCTTGGCGCTTTCGGTCTCCTCGTCAACCTCTACTGGAAGTATCATTAACATGATCTCCAATGATGTGCAGCCATTTGAGAATGCTGCCACCTTTGCCACGTGGATCGTCATTGGTCCCATCCAGGTCATCATTGTGATTGTTCTTCTGTATCTAGAGATCGGAGTCTCCACATTCGCTGGGTTGTGTGCGTTTGCATTTCTTTTGCCCTTGCAGACGTATTTTGCGAAGCGTTTCACCCACTTGCGAAAGGAGACGGTGCGGTTCCGTGATGATCGTATTAGATCTCTCGCTGATGTTCTCTCTGGTATTAGCTTAGTGAAACTCTCTGCATGGGAGCTTCCATTATCTAAGCGGATCAGTGAGCTTCGAGAGAGCGAATTGAAGTATATTGGTAAAGCCAATAACATGCGAGCATTCAACATGGCCAGCTATTTTTTCTTTCAGAGTGTGGTTTCCCTTTTTACCTTCGTGACGTATTGGTCTTTGGGAAACCCACTGCGAGCTGACAAGATCTTCGTCTCGCTCACGTTGTTCAATGTTATTCGTTTGACCATGACCAATTACTTCCCTCAAGCGCTTTCCACTTTAGCTGAGGCCCGTGTTTCTGCTGAAAGAATCCGGGAATTCCTGCTACTTCCGGAGCTCAAGTCACTTGAGCCCATCCAAGAAGCTGTCAAGAAGGTTTATGAAGTTGCCAAAGAAAAACTCACCACTGATGTAGGAGCAGATCCTTCGCAATTGCCGCTTAGCTCTGACTTCGCTCTAGAGTTAGATAATGCCTCCTTTTCTTGGTCCGCACCCCCTAACACTCACGACGCTGTAGCTGAACCTGATGTTCTGCAAAAGCTATCGCTCAAATTGAAACATGGCGAGCTTCTTGCCGTTGTTGGCCCAGTTGGATCTGGGAAATCCTCGTTTTGTATGTCGATTCTTAAGGAACTTCGGCTGAGCGATGGTAGTATGAATCTGGGGACCAAGGCCAATGGTGAGCCCCTCAAAGTCTCATACGCTGCACAGTCACCGTGGCTATTTGCGGGCACAGTACGGGACAACATCCTTTTTGGAGCACCGTTCGATCCTGTCCGATTCTGGGAGGTTATCAGAGTTTGCCAACTTGAGCGTGATTTTACGCTTCTTAGTGATGGAGAATACACGTTAATTGGCGAGAAGGGAACCACGCTGTCTGGAGGTCAAAGAGCTCGTATTGCCCTCGCTCGTTCAGTCTATCAAAAGGCTGATCTATACATCCTCGATGATCCGTTGTCTGCTGTAGATCCACATGTTGGTTACAAAATGTTCCATGACTGTATCCACACCTACCTGAAGTCCAAGACAGTCGTTCTAGCCACCCACCAGCTTCAATTCGTCAAGGAGTGCGACTCCGTCATGATTCTAGAGTCAGGTATGGCTACCTTTTCAGGGTTGTCCAGTGAAGTGCCAGACTATCAAAATCAGGAGGAAAGAAAGGTTGACTCCGGGGAACTCTTACGCAAGTCGTTTATCAACGTCTTGCGAGAATACTACCGGCCTAGTTTGAATGGCGATGCTACGAAGAGCAAGAAAGATGTCAAGGACTACGAGCTCGACTGTGACAAATCCGTTCAAGAAAACGAAGACACAGTGGAGACCGTCGCCGAGGAATATGATCCAAAGGCCAATCAACTAGTCGCAGAGGACCGAAATATGGGAGGAACTAGCCTACGAACTTATATGGAGTTTTTCAAGATTGGCTCCTCCAATGTGTTTCTCGTATTAGTCGGGATCTTCTTGGTTATTGGTCAAGGATTCGCCGTTGCATCTGATTTCTTCCTATCCGAATGGACTGGATATGGTGAAGAAAAGCAAAAAGAGCAGAAAAACGCTGGGATCTTTGCTGTGCTAGCGGTCCTCACCGTAGTATTTGCCAGCTTACGTGCTCTGTTGTTCTTCAAAGCACTTCATAAATCCTCCAAAAGGATATTCGAGGTAATGCTTGACGCCGTGTTGAATACAGACATCAACTTCTTCCAAACTCAGCCCCAGGGTCGCATCCTCAACCGATTCTCCAAAGACCAAGCCAACTGCGACGAGCTCTTACCATGGAATTTCTTTGATGCAGTTCAATGCTTCCTCATGCTGCTCGGCTCTATCGTCGTGGTCTGTATCGCGAATCCCTGGATTGTCATATCGTTGCCTTTTCTTGGGGCGATCTTTTATACCCTGAGACGGCTTTATATGCTTACATCCCGCCAGGTCAAGCAGATCGAATCCACCACCAGGTCGCCAGTATACTCCCTACTCTCCGAGAGTCTGGATGGCCTGGCTACGATCCGCGCATTCTCTGCTCAGGACAGGTTCCTTGATATGTTCGTTGCGGCCGAGAATGAGAATTGTAGGGCATTCTTCATGTATCTCTGCTCTGCTAGATGGCTGGGATTCCGATTGGATGTCTTGGCGGCAATTTTCCTTACTATCACCGCATTCGCCTCCGTTGCCGCGCGACAGACCCAAACGGCTGGGACTCGTAGGACTGTCGCTTAGCTACGTGTTGCAGCTTATGGGCCAACTCCAATGGGCGGTGCGCCAGTCCATCGAGGTGGAGATCACCTTTGTTTCTGTTGACCGCATGCTTTCCTACACCAGGCTGAGGCCCGAGGGACCCCGTGTTACCGACACCCAACCACCCGAAGACTGGCCCAAGAATGCAGAAATCCAATTCAAGGACATGTCGCTTACCTATCCCGGGTCCGATCGGGCGGTGTTGCGCGATATCAACCTGTCAGTGAAGCGCCACGAAAAGATCGGAGTGGTTGGCCGGACTGGTGCTGGTAAATCTTCCCTGCTAACAGCACTATTTCGGCTGATAGATGCCTCGCCAGCCGGATGTATAGTCATCGACGGGGTACCCATATCGGATCTTGGGTTGGACGATCTGAGAAAGGCTATCTCGATCATCCCGCAAGAGCCCTTTTTGTTCAAAGGAACGCTCCGGTTTAATCTGGACCCTTTTAATCAACATGACGATGCATCCATATGGAATGCTTTGGAGATGGCCGAGCTCAAAGAGACGGTCGGAAAACTCTCCTCCGGGCTAGACACTCCAGTCACAGAAAATGGGAAGAACTTCTCTATCGGACAAAGGCAGCTGCTCTCCCTCACCAGGGCGATTCTTCGAAACACCCGTCTCTTGGTGATGGACGAGGCGACTGCCAACGTCGACTTGCAATCAGATCGCTTTATCCAACGCTCCATCCATACATGCTTCAAGGACTCCACCGTGCTTACCATCGCCCATCGGTTGAATACCGTCATTGGTGATTACGACCGGATCTTGGTCTTGGAGCAAGGGGAGGTGGTTGAGTTCGATGAGCCCTGGAACTTGTTGCAAAATGAGAAAGGTTGGCTCTCGGGCATGGTACGTAGCACCGGACCCGAAAGCGAGCTGGAACTACGCAAAGTTGCTAAGGAGCAGTGGGATCGCTTACACTGCTGATTTATTGTAGTTCATTCATTACATCACCAATAAATCACTATTATTCTTTCTCTACGTTCATCTTCTTCTCTTCATTCGAATGATCTTGGAGGATATGCATCATCTTCTCCTCGATCTTGTCTTTACTCCACTGGAGTTTACGTACGATCTTGGATTTGGAGATGTTTTGGGATCGCCCCTTCTTTGACAGCTTGCCTTCAAGCTTATCCTTGTAGTATTGGAGCTTGCTGGCAGTTTCCATTTCGTCCCCGTCAGAATCCACGTCGGACTCGGACTGACTGGCCGGCAGCTCCTTGGAGTTGACGGAGTAGTCAAGTTGGTTCACCCCCAACCAATCCGATCTGAAATCCGGTCGCTCCTCATGCGCAGATGATATACCAGGAACAAATCTCATCTCCATACTCATATGGCCATATATCTCTTCGTCCTCAACCGCCTGCTCCTCTTCCAGATACATGTTCATCCCCTCCTGCTCGTCTCGGAATTTGTTGATCGGTGCCTCTAGGCAGGTCCACTCCCAATCAACCAGGCGTCGTAGCCAGATTTGTGTTGCGGAGAAGATGTTGGAAAGCTTCAAGGTCCGTTTGTCAAATCGGACCAGAATCGCTGACTGGTATCGATGATGGACCGGGAAGCGTAACGAAAGATCCGCGTAGGTGATTGTGTCTTCTGTAACCAGCGTTGGTTCGCTTATCTTTTCGGCACATACAGGCGCTAGGTTCAATTGTAAATGACAGCCGATCTTGTGCATCTTTTGATTGCTGAATTGTTCAGTTAACCCGTACAACCGGATTCTTCGCACCTCCAACGTGCCGACCTCTAGAAAATCCTGAACTTAACCCGCTGGGACGAAAGCGAGGGATCACATAACTTTGAACTTACCAAAACCACACAGCTCTCTAGGAAGAGTTAGCAAAACTGGCTTGAAGAGGAAGCTAATTCGGATCTTTCCAAAACCAATTCCACCTTTCAAAGGGAACCATTGTGTATGTTGCTTTCGTTGCTACGGATAATTTCATAATCAGGTTAGTGCTGATAGGGGGAATGTCGGTCTCTTTGGAGCGTACCATAGAGGACTTCTGGGTAACCTCACTTAGTCGCACCAGCACCATACCAAGCACCGGGTCATGTTCTAGATTCCTTTCATTTTTTACGGTCACCCGGACCGTGGCATTGTCAAAATCGTTGATGAACTGTTCGGTGGACACGTTCCAATACTATACGAAGTCGACTGGGTTAATGGTGGTGCATTGTTTGGAAAGCACTTGGCCCAAAAATTACCGGTGCGGTGCTATGCATCTTTGTTCGGGTCTGATAGACCTTGGTATCGTTGACGAATATGTTGGCATAAGGGTTTGGCGGTATAGTGTGATCGTATGGATGTTCCTGGTCCGTGAATGATGGATCAGATATTTCAACATCGATGGCTTGATGGACTTGGACACACAGAATGCCGGCTGTCTCTTAATGTAAGTATGAGCTACAACAAACCACGGTCTGCACTTAAACTTACGTGTGTGATCAAACTTCCCAGGCTTGGAATTCATAGCAGCGAAGTTCTGGTCCTCCTGCACTGGATCTCGGGAAACCCAAGCTGTCTCGTCGATATCCTGGGTGTCTTTGGCTTTTATATCTAAAGGATACACCACCTCGTCTGTTATGGCTTCTGGGTTCGAGGCATCTCCCATTGGGCTACCATCACTTTTGCCCACCTCTGCCTGGTTGTTTGGTTGCTCACTATCACATGGATTATCGTCGCTTTCTAGCAGTTTTTCTCGGGGATACTTCGGATGGTACACCATTCGGTACCGTACTCTTGGCAAATTCATCGACACCTTCCCCCTTGATACCCCTTCCCCTATGACTTGAGCCTGTTCGTCGAAATACTCCCATCTATTCATGTATTGTTAGGTTAGACACTACCAAGGATACTAGACATCCGCTTACCCATCGCATATGAGTTGCTCCTCAAATAGATTGGGGTCAATCAGATCAGTAACTTTCTTGCGGATAATTCCCACCATCTTGTTCACCACTCCAACTTTCGATTGATCACGAACGGAGATCTGGATCTCATTTTCATTTTCAATGTCATCCTCCGTGACCAACATCACCATGGTCTCGTTCCATACGGGATTGATGTTGTCGGACAGTACGCGAGTGTGTTGCACTGAGTTTCTTGGATCATTTACCATTGACAATGTCAGAAACACTCTATCCAAGTCTGAAGGTTCTGCGTGAGTAATCGATACAAGATTGAATTGGCTCAAGATCCTTACCTCCGAGATCAAGGTCAGACAGATTCTCTCCCTCATAAATGTCCACCCTGATTACTCCAACGGATTTCGTATCTATGTGAAAGCCACGAATTTAGCTTCAAAGACGGTCCAGAGATCCCCAGGTAAAGCATACCGTGGATAACATCATCGCCGGTAAGAAAGCTTTCTAAATCAAGAGTCAGAGACTTTGGCTGGGTCATCTCAGCTAAAGTAGCTTTGATGGCATCCTCTATGTATCCCTTGAATATTGGCACCTTGACGCTAGGTGTTAGATCACCACCAATGACAGCAACAAATATAACAACGTACTTTCATCAAGTTAAAATGTTGAACCAATGGACGCACGGCACATTCGATGGCGGGCATGCTTACAAAGGCGAACATTCCCTCTTGCAGGAAAGGCGCGTTGGACATGGTACGAACATCGAATTTAACCTTGATTTCGTTAACGCCAACACACACTACAATGACCAGAGCTCTCTTGGACTTACTTTGCCGTCGCATCTTAAAAGCTCCGCCCTAACTGGTATAACGGCATTGATCCCTGTATGTAGCTCCAGAGTGAAATGAGGAGGAGTTGCTCGGTTCTCTGGCACCCCCAGTATGTGAGTATCCATGGGGAAAGCATGAAAGCTGAATGTAGCTTCACCATACTAGACAATATACAGACGTTGATTGGATAGGCTTTGCATATGCAGTTGAACCCTACTTACCACCATATCCTCCGACCCTTCTGAATCTGAAGGAAAGATCCTGACACTACAACCCAACAATCAGTAATCGATGCATACGTTAAGAATACTCGTTCGACAACTCACTTGGAAAGACGCGGTGCCTGCACACCGACATCGAACTCGACAATCTTGACTCGTTTCTATGCGAAAGTCGATTAATCAAGCGCCCAGTGAAACCTATCTTACCCAAGTCCAGAAGAGTTACCGCAAATGTTTTCAGCTGTTCGGCCATTGCATCCTCCATCATGTCTATCAAGGCAGAGAACAAACTGGGCTCTAGACTACGCCACAATATACCTAGTATATAGTTGATCCACTCAACAGATTCCCCCCGCTTCTGCATAATCTAGAATCATCGAGGTGAATTCCATGCAAGGGAGCTGACAGCAAGGTGTGTGCAACCTACCTTGTTGTTTGCCCTATCCCGCTCGATCATCCACTCTACACCCTGTCTGCTCTGCCTTATACACTGCTGGTATCCCCATGAACAGCTGTACATTATAATTACTACGATAAAGAGTATCTTCGATCCAAAAAGACTGCCGCAGAATATAACATGCTATGCCACATCCGAAAATAATCTGGGTTCCCCTTTGCTCTATGGATGTGGTCAGTTGTTTGGGAGTCGGTGTATCTAATGGTAATGGGCGTAAATCAGTGCTTCTTTTGTCCTCTGCCGTCTCAACCGCGGCATATGCTGATACGTTATTCTCTTCGGTGTCGTTGGTATTTCCTGTCTGAGATAACTCTTGACTGTTCCCACACAACACAGGTGGCTGACTCGTTTGTGTGTTGTCTATGTAGGACTCTACGGCAGGTTTGCTGCGACTCGGAACCTTATCTTCCGCTGAACTGTCAACCTGCGAGTGGTTGCCGGAATCGTGGTGTGTTAGTATGTCTGAAGGTGGTTCAATCTCACCAATACGATTACTCTCGGGCATAGAAGTCATAGGCACCGGATACAAGTGGGTCTCTTCGATGGGCTTAGCATCAGTAGTTATTGGCATTTGTACAAGAAATGGATATGTTTCTTTCAAGTTAGTTAAGTTTAGAACACTGGAGGCTAGTTTGCTGGCGACATGGTCAACATTAAATATGCGTATATTATTCCTGCTGACTGTGTTTAAACTAATACTAAAACAAGATAATTCGTAGTCACGATGATGTCAACAAAAAGCTTGGCCTGGATAAGGCAATTTATTTGCTTATGATGGTTGAACATTCATCACTTCATGCATCATAAAGACTTCTGTACGAAGAATCACTTGGCCAAATTCGATTCTAGGTTAACAGAAAATTTAACCGATGATCGATCATTTCAACGATTGATCGCGAATAATCGGGCCGATCAGGGGGAACTAGAATGATGAGCAGGAACCGTACAGAACCACGTACAGAACCACGTTCAAAAGAACACTCCGAGTTATTTATAGCCGTATTTAGGCGCGACGACGGCAACCACTCTAAATAAATCACATTGTATAAACAAACCAAGTTTACCATTCGCCAGTTTGGGAAGTTACTTACTCTCCTGTGGAGGTTAGGGCAGGCAGCAAAGTTAATTCCAATTAAGGCCATCATTGATAATCTCGCCACAGTGAAAACCAACAGGATAACTTGGCTTTGTTATTGTATCCCCCAAATTAATTAACTGGGAAATTCAGAATTACCGTACGCCGACCAAACGTCGGTGGCAATGAGTATATAATAACTTCCGTTTGATACTCCGAAAGCATAATCAACGGTCCATATCATAAAACCATGCTGTTCTTCACAAGAAATTCACTCCTGGTACTGACTGCACTCGTTTCCCTCCCGTTTTTAGACGCAGCCAAGTTTCCCTATTGTAAAGGTAAGTATGCAATCAATTCAAGTACATGTAACCGTTATCGCAAATACAAGCCTACAGGCAAAAACTATGAAAGCCAAATCCGCCAATGGGATTACGAAGACATGGACCAATTCAAACGGCACAAAGTAAAGCTGATGGTAAACGTATTCGAACATGGAAACACTGATTTTGGCTATCCCACCTGCGAAAACCTACACGATGGAAGAGGATACACATGCGGCTCGGTGGGATTTACCACCGGAACCAATGATGCCTACCATGTTGTAGAGGAGTACCACAAGATACGACCAGGAAATCCTCTGGACAAATACAGACATGAGTTGAAACGTCTTAGTAATTTGTCCTGGGAATCGAATGGCAGAGGTAGTGTGAAGAATTTGAAAGGATTCCCACAGGCCTGGAAAAAGACCACCTGTCAGGAACCGGAGTTTGTGGCGTTGCAAGACCATACCGCAGAAAATATGTATTACAAACCCGCACTCAAGATAGCGAAAAAGGTAGGTATTCGTTCCGAATTAGGAAGGGCGATTTTCTACGACACCGCCATTCAGCATGGCTGGGAAGAAGATGACGGTATTAGCCTGCCAACAATCCTACGTCTGACTGGGCCTATGGACAACAAATGTGAAGAAGACTATCTCGAAGAATTCGTGCACACCCGCTGGCAACTTCTGTGCTGCACCGATGACGATGTTTGGCCAGACTCTGCCGACCGCACCAGTGATCTGATGGATCTCGTTAAACGTGGAAACTACGAACTAAACCATGACATCAAGCTTGATGCCTATGGTCACGTCGTAACTGGACATGAAAAGAGTAACATGAGATGCTAATGATCATCACAAGACTAATTTGTATATTCATCCTATATTATTCGATTGTAAATATAATTTTTGTTACCATAGTAATAGACCAAAAAATAGCTAATTTAATTAAATTCCTGAATCATCCTTTTTTTATTTTCTTTCGAACTTCGCTTCCGCTGCGTTTCTTGTACTCTTTACACTTCTCTGCCATGCAAGTTCACAGCGTGCATAGAGCTCAAGGAAACATCGAAAAAGATGTTTCCTTAGAGATTGACCCAAACAACCATCTGGCTAGTTTGGCTGATGCGATCAAGAAACTTCAAGCAGAAACCAATGACTACTTGACCGGTTTGATGAAGAATGTGGGGACACCTGACGATCATTTAGAAGAAAAAGAGGAGGACGAAGAAGCGGAGGAAGAAGTGGAGGAAGAAGAGGAGGAAGAAAGTTCCTCTCCGGACAAAAAGAAACTCCGCGTGAAGGAAAACTAGGTAATACTCAAGACATTATGTGTCTGTCTGCTCGTTGCGTGAGCATTATAGCGCCATCTCGATAAGGCGCTTGTGAATAAATGAGTAAAAATTAGAAATTGGATTTTTTTGTGAATTGAAATACCCGGGCACATCAAATTTTCATAGGAAATTACAAAAGCAACTGCCTTGCTACGTTCAATACACCCTTCCCGTACATAAGTAGCGTAAAGGTTAGTAAATCCAAATACACGTATTATTCATCCATTTATATACTTACCGGCCTAGGTTTCTCTACGATGCGTTATATTGCTGCCTACCTTCTTCTTACCCTTGGTGGTAACGAGGCTCCCTCTGCCTCCGATATTGAGAAGCTTCTCTCATCTGTTGGTATCGAAACCGACTCTGAGCGTGTTGCCAAGTTGATCTCCGAGTTGGAGGGCAAGAATGTTCAAGAATTGATTGCTGAGGGTAAGGAAAAGCTTGCATCTGTTCCTACCGGTGGTGCTGCCGCTGCCTCCGGCGCCGCCGCTGCTACTGGTGCTGCTTCCGAAGCACCTGCTGCTGAAGTGAAGGAAGAAGCCAAGGAAGAATCTGATGACGATATGGGCTTCGGTCTTTTCGATTAGAGAAATGCATTAATATTCCCCTATAGTAGCGGGTCTTCAATAATAAATCCTTCCAAGTAACATATGTAGACTATATTAATGAACGTTGTTGATTTTGGAGGATTGCATGACCTGGATCACCCTTGGCTCTACCGAGCTATGGGATATTCTGAGGTCTGGTGATGATGCATGGCTCAAAAGTTTCTATGGACGGTTACCAAAGCTATATTGATGTATGGGCCAGTTACACATAATCCAGAGAATTCCACCAACCATGGGAAGATTATGAAACCAAGGGCACCGTCAGCATGTATAGCCACCTTCATTTGGGTCCACTTGCTCGGATTCGCTCAGCTTGTCCACTCTTCGGCCCAAATTAGACTTGACATTACACGTAAATCATTGACCTAAACCATCGCATTATTCGAATATCAATAACGTGATCAGTGTCGAAGACGAATTATCTTGTCCCAAGGTATGGTAATCTGCAAGATTCTAGTTGTAAATCCAGATAATGCCACCTTAGTGCTAGTAATGCGTGATTGCTTGATAGTTACGAAAGTATAAATATTTCATCAATTCTTACAAGTCGGTATTCAGCAACCATTGGCCCTAAAATGCGTGCACTATCTTCCTTGGCGTTGTTGAGCTTGGTATCCTTGGCTACTGCAAATTTCCCTTCCTCTCATCATATTTTGGCCGCTCGAGATGGCAGGTCTTGTCAAATAATTCGTGAAGGTGTCGCCCAGCAAATTCGTCTGCTGGAGAGTCAGGGCGATGTCCATGTTGAGGAACGTCCACAAAAAGTTGATCATCACGGCTCTGCCCCAACACAGAGTGGCAAATTACTAGAGCTTATTGGTCTAGATCCTGATGTGGTTCGCAGCAAGCTCAATGAATATTGTGACAACGTTGTCCACGCACCAAACAAACTCGTAGCCAGAGCTGTGGATGATGAACTGATTCCAATCAACAAAAGTGGTGATCCGGCCAACCGTATAGATGTCGTTTTTATGGGAGATGGATACCAACTTTCTGAGAAGCAACGATTCGTTGAGGATATGCAAAGATTGACTCATGACATGTTTACTGGCAATACTTTTGCCTCATACCTCCCTCTGTTCAACATATGGGGACTCTTTAGGCCTTCAGTTGATTCCGGTATTGGTGTGGGGGGTAAACCAAAGAACACTCCTTTCGGTCTTTATAGAGACGGCACTGAGCTGAGAGGCATTTATCCTGCCAAGGAAGATGAAGCCCGCGCAGCATGCAATGCTCTAAAACCCTACCAATGCGATTTCCCCAGTTTGATTGGAAATGACGATTACTATGGTGGTTTAGGCGGTGAGTTTGTAATCTCCACACGATCTCCCACATCAGGCACTGTTGTCCTTCGACATGAAATGGGCCATAGCTTCAACGAGGTAGGTGAAGAGTACGATGGCGGTCAAGTTTATGAAGGAGTAAATGCAGCACCATCTCTGGAACAAATCACTTGGAAACAATGGGTTACTGGTCCTCTTAAAGAGCAACGAAATGTCCAAAGAGTTCAAAACTATGCTTGGTACGATCTTGCAAAGGGCCCCTACAACGTCTCGTTTACTTCCGACGGAAAATACAACCGCTGGTACATGAAACTTAGTGTTTCTGGAGCCGAAGTTCCTGATTCTTTCGAAGCATATCTTGATGGAAAACGCCTTCCTTGGAAAACATCTGGGCTCCTTGACCGTAGCTTTTATACCTGGTTTGAGGAAAAAACCCCATTAAGCGCCGGTAACCACACTTTGGTCTTCAAGTCTGATATCGCTCCCCAGCCCGGTGCACCTATTCGTCAACTATGCTCAATTACTCTACATGAGTATGGTAAGGAGTCCGAATACCATTGGAACAACAACTATATCAATGCATACCCCACTTTTGATTACAAAAAGCGCAAGACATACCGCCCTACCAACGAGCGTTGCCTAATGCGGGATATGTCGTCGGAACAATTCTGTGCCCCTTGTAAGGAAGGACTTTGGGCAAAATTCCTTGCTAGAGTATCTCTAATTGATGAGTTGAAAGCCACACCCACACCAAATGGCAAACAAATTGAAATCAACCTAACACCCATTCGCCTTGCTCATTTACGTGAAAAACGTATCAATAATGAGAAATACACACTCACCTGGTACAAGAATGGAAAGAAGCAACGGGAGTACAGCAACAAATACAAATTCACTCTGCCTAAGCAAAAGGCCACCGGTGAATGGACAGCTGAGCTACACTTCAGCACTACCGAGGTTCGCGCTGATCCCAAAAACCTTTTGACCTCAAAGAAGTCCATTACAATCTAAATTATCTGCATAAATTAAACCTAATCATGCATTGATTCAATTGCATTTGGCATCCGAATTATCGCTCTGTATCACAAGTGGTGATAGAGCATCAAACCTCCATCATTAGTTCCTATAAGCTAACCAAAAGTGACCTGAAAGCCTTTAAATGTCTCATTCGTTAGCGTGATGATCTACATTCACAATAAAATATCAGCACAATATGAAGATCCTTTTGACAAAAACCATGACTGTGAATGAATGCAGCTTAATCATAACATTTTTATGTAATGCATAGTGGCCACCATTATTGTCGGGTTATATCCCAACGCTGCTTCATTTTTTTATACGTTTGCATCATCAACCGAATGATCTACAAGTACGGGCGATATGAACATTGTGTCGTGAGGTGAAGCCAAGTGCTGTAATCCGAAATCCCAAATGATCAAGAAATTGTGATATGGTCAGCACATGAGTCTTTAGAGACTGTTTCAAATTACAATCAGATCGTTTCAATTTGGGTGAGATTCGACGCGTCAATATCGCGTACTCGGCCCCATCCGCTGTACCACTCTCTTGCACGAGCACTGACTTGGTAAGAAGCGTAAGCTCCGTGAACAAAGTAAATCAATTCAATTTTCAGTATACATATACTACGCGTCAATCCATAAGATTGGCCAATCTGCACTAAGCATTCGGATTAAAAAGGATTTGGTAAAACGACATGGGCTAGAATGTCACTTTCGTAAATTCTATTGGACAAAGGTTAGGAGTCATCAAAGAGGGGAGCCAATAAACAATCAACAGTGTTGGTATCCGCATAGCTCGGCGCAGTACTTGATTCCATTTCCCTGTTATCCTCAATCAATTGGTCCAATTCTGATTTACGATTCTAAATTGCTTATGTTTGGTGCTTGGAATTGCCACATAAACCCTGAATTTTCTTGATTAAGATCCCGAGGATAGTTTCCATTCTCGGCACAATCGGTCTGATGATGCAGTATATGAGAAAGAGTGGTTTGTACTTTATTTGTATTGAATCACATGAATGCATATATTATTATCATTGCTATTGTTGTTTCTCCATACTAACTCCACCTCTGTTTATGAAACAATTTACAGCACACGGGTTCGGGAAGTGTGTTTCAATCCTCTCAGATTAATCACAGTTAATGAAATAAACTCAATTAACAGATAGCTTGGTAAAGGTGGCCAAACTTCAATCTCGCAATTTTGTGGAATATGGCTTTCAACCACTACCGCGATTGCTTCTACCATTCCGATTTTCTATTGAGGTCCCTGGAATATAGGGTCTAATATACTATTTAAAAGTTACATACTGTAGTTTTGGTAGGTGGAAATACCATCCCCAAACCGGATCTGAAATTGTTCTGCGCATTTATTTTGGTTTCCGCTTTTGAGGACTACGCTTTTCTTTTCTTCACTTGAACTTGAATTTTTTTCCGCCTTTTACTCTGTGTTGCTCATTGGAAAACAACCAAGGAAACCTGAAAATAGAGCATTTCAAACACAAAAGGCTTATAACGATCACCACTCAAAGAGCCAGAAATACGAGAGAGTTCAAAACATTCCAACTTCTTTTTTGGTGACGATAGCTCATTTAGAGTCAGCACGAAAGAGGAACAACAACAGTGAATGCTTTAACCTGTTCATATAATGAACTAGCGTCTAAAACATTTTACCATTCGCATATTCAACTTTAAACCAGAACGTTTATTATTCAAACTTGCCTTATTAACAATCCATCCTTCTTAATTTTGTACCATTTATATTCTATTGCAAACCACTCTTCTGCAATCCTTCTAGTTGAAAGTAGGCCGATTCCAGTTTACTTTATAATTCCATTGAATTTCTTGAAGGTATTTTCCGATTTCTCTTTCTTTAGAATTTTCATCAGTTTAGCATGTTTAGAAGCATGTTGTTACGTCTACACAATTAGTTGTAATTTATTTTTAAAGTATTTTGCTAGCCTCACCTTTTTAACACTTTGTGAGGATTCGACGAGCAGTTCCCATTTGATTTCTTGGTTTTCGCCTTGATGAATTCAAGTATTTACCATTTTTATATTCTAGGTTATATTCTTCTGGGATGACTTCTAAAACACATAGAGATAAAACTAGCCCTTATGGGTCTAGTTCAGAAGAAGATCAGGGAATAATTCGATGTATATGCGGGTACTCAGAGGATGATGGTTTTACCATACAGTGTGAGACTTGTTTAGTCTGGCAGCATGCTGTATGCGTTAATATTGCCCCCGACACAGTACCCGACAAATATCTTTGCGATATTTGTATGCCAAGGCCTCTTGATGTTAAGGTACATATTTTAAATCCTGCACCCACGTTTCTCTTATTTAACCGTCCTAATATTTTTTTTATTAATTAGAGAGCCAAGGAACATCAGCGACTCAGACTCGAGGTTCTGCAACGTCAGCAAAAAGAGCTCTTCAAAAAGCGACCCAATATCAAATCCAAAAAGCCCAACGATAGGGTCATCAATGGATATGGTATAGTGATAAACCCCGATACCAAAAAGAAAAGTGGATCCAAAACCAAAACTCGACCATTTACGCAACGGCGGTATAGTGATACTGTTGACGATGATTCTCATAACCAAGGTCCTATGTTCCTTGAACAGGATTTGAAGTACGAATATATCGAAGATAACTTACTTACCGATGTCGACGTAACCGAAATATTTCATAAAGCCGCCAAGGAAGCTAAAAGATACTGTGCCAAGGGTAGAGAGGACTCAGGGGACAATGAGCATATCGACAAAGACGAAAGTTCACCTAGCGGAAGACGTCGGTCATCTTCAATTGATAACAGCCCCATAGTATTTATGGATAATGCCTTGCTGTCAACTCCAAAGTTTCGAATTGGTGTGCATGAAATTCCTAATGAGGCCAATCCACAGTACCCGCAATTTGGATTATTCGCTGATTCGAACATCTCGAAAGGTAGATTCATCATCGAATACAAAGGCGAAGTCTACCTCAAATCAAACTACAAGCGTGTTCCAAACAATCAATATAGAATCTTGGGAATACCGAAGCAATTTGTGTTATTTCACCCTACCCTCGACCTCTGTGTAGATTCTAGACGTTCTGGTAACGAATCCAGGTTTGTTCGAAAACATTGCAAACCTAATTCAGAGCTTCGCACAATAGTCGTTACCGAAGGGGATAGTACGATAGCACATTTAGGAATATTCTCCAAACGATTCATTCCCGAGGGCGAAGAGATCACCATCGGTTGGGAGTGGGACATCAACAACCAAGAGTTGGATTCCATACCCAGGGCTGGGTTTACTCATCGCAAGAAGCTCTCTATGAATTCTTTGATAGCTACATTCGGGTGCGCTTGTATGGAGCCTTCTAAATGTCTAATATACAAGATTTTCAAATCTGAGGTTGATGAGAACTCTTCAGGAGAGTCATCTGATGACAAAATGAGGATCAATCGGGTGATCAAAGTCAATGGCCGACAGGAGGCTAGCGATGAAGACTTTGATATCGACAACCTTTCTGGCGAGGACTCCACATTAAAAGCCGCAAAGCCACCTCTTGATGCTCAAACAAAGAGGAAGCCAGGTCGTCCACCTAAGCGCAAGGGTACGTCTACTGATGTAACAGCTATCAAGGGTCATAAGACTCCAGGAAAGCGTCGGAAAGAGCGAGAGAGCTCCCATCCGCATTCTTCCCCAGTTCCGGAACTTTCATCCGACGGAAGTGTATCGGTAGACAAGGATGTTAATTTTGAGCTCAAATCGAAATCCAAGCATCGATATAACTCATCGCCTTTAATGTCCTCCGATGAAGAGACATACAATTATAAGGGGCACAGCGTGGACGATAGACGGAACAAAAGGATGTCTTATTCGCCTATGGAATCCTCTGAAGATGAGAGACATCGCAGTCCTTCAAAGCGTGTCAAAACGAATATTGCCAGAGTAGGTCTGAAAAAATATTGGATCCAAAAATATCAAAGATACGGAGCCGACTCTACGAGTAAGAAATCAGAGCCTGAAATCACCAACAAAGGCTTGGATAGTGAAGAGACAAAGAGATCCGATTTGTTATCTAGTGGTGGAGTAGATGTCGAAAATTTCGAAGAGGGAGACATTATTGTGGATGAACCAAAAGTCGATAATCTTGATGTCACATCAAAGCATCACTCTGCAACTGACACTTCACGCAAGAATGATCTCGTAGTCAAAAGTAGGAGTGCAAATGAAGACTTTGATAGGAAGAAATGTGACCAACAAGACTTGCCAGTGTTAGATCAAAGCACACAATCCCAAGGGAAACTGGAAGCCTCTTACGAAACGCAGCAGGACAGTTCAAATGAGGTAGATAATTCGTTGGCCAAAGATAAACACTCGGAGGATGCAAAGGACTTGTTGGAAGGTGCTGCTATATCCGATAATTTGCCCATACCTTCGTCTCCTGATCCCCAACAAATAGTGGAAATAGACGTTGTCGGTGATAGCCCAGAGACGATAACACTTAGAGTTGACAATAAGATATTGCCGGAGAAGCCCTTGGTAAGATCACCAACAGACAAGTCACCTGAAAAGCCCTCGTTTGTAAAGCCAACAGCAGAACAATCTGATGAGACATTGTCCAAGGAGTCTTTATCACAAATCCCTGAGTCAAAGGTGGTGACGAATGAGAACTTGCCTGAGCCACTTATTGAGCAAACATATGTCGATAAGCAGCCTTCAGGAATTGACCAGGAAACCTCCAAGGATGCTGATATCCCTAGCCAGCAAAGTAACAAGGTTTTAGACTCCCCGCAAGCCGAAAGCACGACTGCTGAAGCAGCAACCGAGCCAATCAATATTCCACCTACCAAAGTCAAACTGTCACTCAAAGAGTATCAAGAAAACTTACGGAAGGCTCAGAAATCTCACCAAGAAGAAGCTCAGCCACATGCAGAGAAAACCAACGAACTTCAAGATAATGATAAGGTTGATCACAAAGCTGAAGAGACAAAAGGTTCAACGACCAATGATGAAAGTGCACCTGGTCCTGAGAGTGAGAGTGTAGGAGCAAATGCAGCATCAACACCGGGCAAAGTCAAAATATCTTTGCAGGAATACAATTTGAAGCGAAAGCGTGAGAGCAGCGCTCCTTCCGCTCAGAAGCAAAGTACCGAGCTTCAAGAAGAGAGCGGCGCGGATAAATCGGGAGAAAACAAGTCGGAGAATACCTGTACCAACGGAAACGATGGTGAAATGAGCGAAAATCAACAAGAGGGTACTGTACCCAAGGATGAAACTAAGGAAGAAGTAACACCTGTCAAATTCGAAGAACAGGCTGACCTTATTCCTGTTCCGAAAACCGAATACTTCCCTGTTAGTTTTCCGGTAAAAGATCTTGCTGTGGATACTACTGTCCTGGAAACAGACATTTCTTCAGAAACGAAACTAGATACCGCATCTTTGGAAATAGATTCTCAAGTTAGTCCAGTCGACACTTCACCACTACCGAACCCTCGAGATAATACAGAAAACCCTGATGAGCATAAAAAATCATCAGCATCAACACATACTGATGATATTGACTCTCCATTGCCATCACCGTCGTCCGTAAAATCCGGAGGCGTTCCACCTGTCACAGAGACAACACCACCTAACCCCACACAGTCTTCCAGTTATCAGTCGAAGCCATATGACCCGGCAAACCCCGAAGATCCAGCCGAGGAGGGCCAAGATCATCCTAAGGATATGGGAGAGAGAGAAGCTGAATATTATGGACAGAGATCCGGACCTCCCACCTCAGGCCGCCGTAGTGATTCCTATCGCCCAGGTTACCGGTTCGATTTCCGAGATGCTCGAGACCGGGAGCCGCGGGAGCGAGATTATCGCGATATGAATATGAACGCAGCAGGGCTGCCATCAGGGCCAGGGTGGTCAGATGACAGATATCAACGAGATAGAATGCGTGAGCGTGACCGTGATAGAGATAAGGATCGCAGTCGGGCGCATAAAGATTGGGCCTCTCGGGATTCTTACCGAAGGTTCAACGGTATATATCGGGACCGTGACTATCCATTTGGCCGTGAAGGATACGAAGTGGATAACCGGTATTCAGGACGCATGAAGTCTGGTTCGTTTGGTGTGGTTGCACCAGACTATCGCGACAATCGCTATGGTGGTTTCCGAGCTAACAACTACCCGCTACCGCCATCAGTACCGTTCAATGGTCGAAGTAGCGTAGAAGAGAACAGGTTCAAGGATAGCAGCAATCGAGATTCTCCGTACGGATCGCCTGGAGCCAATCCAACACCACACATGCCTTCCAAATCGCTGGAGAACCATAGCAATGATAAGCACATATCCTCTATACCGAAGCCTAATCAATGGGCCACTGTTCCAGGTAGTAATAATACGCGTTCATAGATGACTAGAAGCTCTTACCTTTTTTATTCCTATAAATTCACACGATCGATTCTCCCTTTAAATGCTCCATGTGTATACTTGATGTTGTTTATCATTTTATTTGCGTGTTTATTTTGCAAAAAGAAACCCCACTATTTTTGCGTCGGAAAGTCACTACGTTTTGTTGTCACCATTTCTTCCACAACCTTTTAGCTTTCTTTTGTGTATCCACTACCCGCATTTTCTTGTAATTTTTTATTATATATCTAATTTTCCTGGCAACCTGATGTCTTATGTAGCTTCCTGAGGCCAATGATGCGGGGATGATTTATGGATACTGGAGTGTAGATGGGTGCCTGCGATGGCTTCACATCATTACCATCAGTGCGCGTGGTGTTTGTTAAAACTGTCTATTCTACTAAATTTCTCCTGATCATCCCTCATCGTGAACGCCATAACTGCTTAATTTTCAAATGATCTTTATCTTGACTTTACCGACTATTAGTGATTTATTGAAGCTGAGATTTGCTTGATACCAATCAAATAAACGGCTGCTTATATAAATTCATCACGATATCTATGTCCATACAAAAGCTGTATAATATATAGACTGTTGAAAACGAAGTGGATGAGCCCATGTATGACTTGCGAGAACTCTGTCCCTTGCCATGAGCGCGTATTACATCTGCTTTAGCTTTGGGATGCTTCGGCCATCTCCACTTCAGTATCCTCCTCCCCTTCCTCTTCTTCTTCGTCTCCACCCTCTTCTTCAGGCAAGGACATTAAAAGAAAATCAACAATCTCTTCATGGTTGCGCTGCTGGGCTTCGAACATAGCAGACCTTTTGCCTTGGTTTTGAATCTGGGAAAGGAACCGTTATAAACTAGACGCCTTGAACTCGATTGAAGCGAAAGCTCTCATCCTTCTGGAAGTAACCTTACCTCCTGATCAGCACCAGCTTTCACTAGCGCCTTGACGATTTCCAAGTGTCCGTTCAGGGCAGCCCAGTGAAGTGCGGTATTCCCACCCTCGTTTTGTGCGTTTATCGATTGAGGTGGAATCTGTTGAAGAAGGAACTCGACAATCTCTGGTTTGGTGGGAGAAAGAGGAGCGTTTAGTCATTAGACGAGAGTTCAGAAGCCACCAATAGCGAAAAGTTCCCCGGTTCCTACCTGTATGTCCATTGGCACTTGCCATGTGAAGTGGGGTATTGCCATTTGCGCTGCTCGAGGCCAATATGGAAGGGCCATATTGCTGGGAAATCTGTTGGAGATCTTCTAAATCGCCATATCTGGCAGACAGCACTACCTCGTCAATTACGTCCTGTGGGAAAACGGTCATTTTCAACGTGCCAGAGGGTCAACGCTCGGTATTCACTATTTTGGAGAAACCGCCAAAGTCATCATCATCCATCAAAAAAAATCCCAAAAAAAAAGGACTTTGATGCTCCCGGAAACTTGGCCAGATTGTAATGTGCGAAAAAGGGGGATCGAACTCGCATATTCTGGTGAATTCGAACCCGCAGATGGTCAACAAATGATTCAGTTGATGACAAATGCTGCGCATACACTGGAGTGGATATTTATGACGCATCAAATCGGTCCCTAGCATTAACCTCTATAACATTCACTACGTTAATTTAGCAATTCTTCGGCTTTGTTAAACACATAGAATATTTCTCACATCTCCAATCCATGACACATCCAACCTGGAATTCAAGGCTACGTATTATAGCTAATCCCAGTCTAAATGACGGCGACAAGCTGATCCTGCCTCCCTCCAGTCTAGAAAGTTTGATGAATCAGTTGCATTCAAATCAAACCACACCAAACCCCTCAACCCAACATACATCCCCATTTACGTTTCGCCTCCTGAACGAAAAGAAGAAAATCATTACCCACGCGGGTGTGCGTGAATTTACAGCTGAGGAGGGAACTGTGGAATTGCCTGAATGGCTGGCTTCGTCACTCGACATGAAAGATGGAGAGGGCGTTATCATAACCGCTCAAAGCCTACCCAAGGGAACTTGGGGGCGTATGCGACCATTAACTCAAGGCTACAAAAAGATCCCTGACTTCCGGTACGTAGAAGGAATAGGCGACCGTTCGCCACTTAGGGACTGCCTTTTACTCACTAACAACCCTTCTATTTAGGTCTGCTTTTGAGGCGAATTTCCGTGCGAAATTCACCACCTTAACAGCTGGTGAAGTCATCAGCATCAAGTATGGTGCCCAGTTGTACCAGTTTCTGATCGAGGCGTTAAAGCCCGCGGATGCGGTGGATATCGTGGATACCGATCTAGAATTGGAGATCTTGCCAATGAATGAGGATGGGATATCCATTGATTCTGGAACTATACCAAAAACCCAGCCTGGTGATTCAGGCCGTGAACTAACCATTGGTGGTAAGGCTGCGGGACAAATTAATCATGGGGAGCACCAATACTGGAAAATCAGAGCGCATCCTTCATCTGGAGTTCACTTTCGACTAAGTATATTCAAAGGGGACGCAGGTAAGCTTAGGGAACAGTGGGATGCAATGTGCTTCGATACTGACTCCTCTGTGTAGATTTGATGATCTCCAATTCCCATGAAAACCCAACATTGTTGGACCATGTTTGGGGGAATTTCGATCTCGGCTCCAAGTCAGTTTCTATCCAGACGCAGGATCCAAATTACGTGAACGATGGTTTCTATTACGTCGGAATACACGGTTACAGCGAGGAGACATGCACTTTCGAACTTTCGGTTGATGACCGCATCGAGGAGATGTCCAGCGGAGATCAAATGCTTGTAGATGATTCCGAGTCGCCGTACAAAAACGCCGAGGGCTATGTCCCCTGTGACAACTGCGGAAGTTGGGTGTCAGAAAGATCCATTGAGCTCCACAGGAATTTTTGCGAACGGAACAACAGGAAATGCGGGGTTTGTGGTAAGCTGCTCAAGCGAGGTGAGGAGGAAGCCAGACATTGGCATTGTGAATTGTGCAACCAGGTAGAGTGTTTGCTTCATTTGCTGTGAACTTGATCAACATACTCATAGCCTGTTTAGGCGGGTGACCTTGCGCAGAAAGAGAAGCACATGTACGCTCATCACACCACTCGCCAATGTACCTGCGGCGAGGAATTTCAATCGGTGCACTCCTTGATTCGACACAAAATGAACCACTGCCCAAACAGACTGATTGTTTGCCGTTACTGCCATAACCTAGTGCCATACATCGGATTATCAGAAAAAGCGAGTGATCGACTGCTTGGACTTACGGAGCACGAATCCTATTGCGGTGATAGAACGATTTCTTGTGCGAAATGCGGGGCCTCGGTGTCTCTCAAGAATGTCCAAGTCCACAGTAAATTGCACACCTACATGAAACAAAACCAGAAGCCACCGTTCATTCTATGCTCTAACGAGAATTGCGTACGCCCCAGAGCAGGCTCCGAGAACGGGCATCCAGGCGGGGTGAGTGGGAACTTGCTCAAATTGTGCCAGATTTGCTTCGGACCATTTTGGACGCCCGCTGAAGATCTGGGAAATAAGAAGTTGATGGAGCGTGTGGTGCGGAAGTATCATACACAGTTAACTCAAGGATGCGGCAATCCCTGGTGTCATAACAAGGTAACACCTCTCCTTGTCTTACCTTGGTTTCCTTTTGGTAACATTCACTTCTGGGTATAGTTCTGCGCCACTGCAACAGGAAAGAAGCTGGACCCTAACGAGGCCGTTGCCACACTGATACCATTGATCCCAAAAAACATCGCCGACGAAAATCGGTACCACTTTTGCGTAGACGAGAGCACGAGTAGGAGAAGGTTCATGCTCGACATCATGTTGGATTCGCCAGAAGGAAAGGCCTACCAAGCCGAATTCATAGTGAAAGCATTACAGGAGACGGACGAAGATCTAGAAGCAGCCAAACGGTGGTTGCTGGAGCACGCACCCCGCATGTAGTCTATGTAAATTAACTCGACAAATTTATTGACGTTCCCTATTCATAATTACTACCCTTGCTATAAAGAAGACAAATAACAACGACATTTACACAAGAAATACGAAAACGAAAACGAAAACGATACGGAGCCCGGAAAAAAGCATTAGAAACATTTGTACATCTCATCACGTCTCCATCATTGTACAAGATCGGATTCGGTGTCTGGGCATCATTCCTGGATTCTGCTGGTCGAATCGTCGGACATTAGGCTCAAAAAGGAGGTTCTACTGGTGAGGGTATTCATGAAATTTTGTACAAGTACACTATGACTTTCGAGTTCGTCGGCGGACTTCCACACACTTAGGAACTTCACCTTGTACTCGACCTCTCCGTTACGTATGCGTGCTCCCACTATCTTCCCTGAGAGCGGGACGGTTGGAGAGGCTTGCGCCGAGGGCGGGGCTCTACGTTCAGTACCGGGGGTGGTGGAATCCGCTCCGGTGAAAGCGACTGGATTGGCTGGGCTGCTTGGAATGGGCGGCTGTACAGGTCGCTTTGGTGTCGAGGAATGATTAGGCGACTGAATAAGGCGTGAGTGAGATACATCACCCGCGCCAGAAATCTTCGCGGCAGATACGGTTGAGATGTTCAGGGATGAGTAGCCGGAAACCTCGAGATTGGGCGTGATGGTATCAATAAAGTCTGAACTCTCGTAATCAGAACCTTCGTTTGTTTCATCTATCAAATCCGGCAACGAGGGGATCTCGGATTCGCAGCGGTCGGCCCGAGGGTAATGGCCGTTACTTGAGAGTGGGTTAGGGGTATTCGAAGGAAGCGTCAAGTGAGGCTGCTTGAAAGATTCATGGTATGTATTCAGTAAATCTACAGAGGTAAGTGGTAATTGGCGGGAAGCACCAACTGGAGCCAAATAGGTGGCCCTGGCGATCTTGGGTAAATCATGGGTAGCGCGTCGTACAGGCGAATACTGGGTCGTCTTGAAGGAATCACCCGAGCGGCTGTCAAATCGGGAGACGGAGTCTCGAATTGGCGTGTTGCTCACTGATCTTGATTGAAGGTTGGTCGGAGGGCCCTCGCAGATGGGAGATAGGCGAGATGACCTCGCAGCATTAACGTGGGCACTATCCACTGCATATTCGATATCAGTTTCTTGGTCATTCGAAACCGAACCGGTAATCTGGCTGTCCTTACGGGCTAATGTGGCTGCATGTGTTAAGTCTGACATGGTTGGACGAAGGCTGGTATCGATATCTTCCTGGGACGATGAGGCCGACACATTCTTCGCTATTCTCTCTACTGGGGAATATCTGGTGCGCTTGCTGACAGGAGAATATTGGGTTACTTGGTTTGCGTGTTTTGTAGGCAACTTCACATGGAGGCTATTCAAGGGAACCGTCTTCATGGGGGTATGCTGAAGCTGCTTTCCATTCGGGTCGGGGGTTGGGAGCTTCGGGTCATCACTCTGCTGCGCCACGAAGGGGGCTCCTCCAGGAACGACCTTCTTCACAGGAGAATACCGGAGAGCATCGCTGGCGCCTCTTACCAACCAAGGGCTCCTAGGAATGGATTCTATACTGGGCATCTTTTTCGGGCGATGATTTCGGATTGGGACATGGCGTAGTGAGCTAGAACTAACGCTGAACGAGGTGTTGCAGAGCTGGGGACTGGCGGGTGCCGCGTGGCAATGGCTCAACCCTATGCCCGGTAATGGTGTGCTAAACATGATATCCGCATTGCTGTTGAATTCATCCCACTTGAATCGGTTTGGTGATGTGCTGCTGAGACCAGCATCGAAGGTGGATTCCAACGCGTCGGGCCTTTCGTCACTGGACTCCATCAGGTCGCTAGAAGCTCCATTGTTTTGCATCTCTTCAGTGTCAGATTGGCCGGAGAGCTGGTTGATCGAGTCCAGGAACTCTCGGGATTCGCCCCGGACCAATTCCGAACACATTTCAAGACGTCTATTTCTGGCGATCAACCGGGAGGTTTGGTGGGCAATCCGCGGTGCGTACCCCAACCTCTCGTAAGATTCGGGGAAAGCGACACGAAACCTTCGAAATAAACTCGGTTAGAGAGAGTCCAAGGAAGTTTCATCGGTTCCCATTGTACCTGTCTCGAACATCCATGCTGAGGCGATCGCATAGCTTCAGCTCGGGATCCTTGACTATTTTGCTCCAAGAGCATCCGTATTTTTCAACCCCCAACAGCAAGTTGTAGTCATCCTCTATGGTGAACTTCTTCCGCGGCCTGCGATGGATACGCCGGAAGCTTGAGCGAGGGGTGGAGCGAGAGGATCCGCCTCTTGTTGAATATAGGAATTGATATTGTTGGGGAAACACCGTTCTAAACCTGTGGACTACGGATTAATGCGACTATCCAGGGGTAATCTCGGCGCTTGAACTTCACTCACCTATCTTTCAAATCTACAGCTGTACGTCCAGGAAGGGGGTACTTTGGGTCTTTCAAGATCTTGTTCCATGCCCCAACACCGTACTGTATTCAATAGAGGTTTCCCGCCGATTAGTAAAGACTTGACGGGGTGGGTAACATGAACGCAAATCGATATACCTCGTGGCAGCCTTGTACCAACAGTTCGGTTTCTTCTGCAGTCCACCTGCTTCTAGACGGCTTCTCCAAGGCCTCCTGGGAGTCCAAGAGCTCCATAGAATCACAGGCTTCGAACCGTTTTGTCGAGTTGGATTCAGCAACAAGGCTTGAACCAGCTCGGGGGGATTCGTTTGTTTGGCGAGCTTCAAGGCGTGAGGAGGGGTCGAACAGTCGCCTCTTCGGATACGTGTCGCTCGAGTTTCTATCGAGCCTCTCAACCATACGTGGATATGATGTATTACACTTTGAGGGGAATCTCTGTGGGAATGAGGAAGCAAAAACAAGAAGCCCTTGGCACACTCCGATCCCTATATACCACTCCAGGCGACCAGATTCGCTGCCGCAGCCAGGATCAGGCTTTCTGTGACCGTGAGTGTCACTTTGAACCATCATTGATTTCACACTAATGAGCTCCCTAATATGGAAGGCAGCTTGGTTTATTTACACTCAGTTGTCACTCTACATCAAGCCATGGCTCTGATGAACCAATCAAGAAGGTGCTACAAAGAAGCAGTGTATCTTGAATTATTTTATTGAAGGGGCTGGGTCATTGCCATCCTATGAGAACCCGACTTCCTGCCTTGCATGATGAACTCTCTTGACCAGATGTGCAGAATCAACCACTCCTACTTCAGGAAGAATGCTGATCTTTGGCATGGTCTCAGTATAAATACTGGGCTGGGGTGGGGGTGGAGGGTGGAGGGTGTGATTTAGCGCATGTTTATTGAACAATCAAATGGTTAAGAGATTTTAAGGGGGGTCGTCCGAAATCGGCCATGACCGTACGTCACCGTGCAATGGATGCATACCAATAAAACGAATCCCTCCTTTCATTAAACCCTACTTCAAAGATACGTTAAACATGAAGTTGTGTTCATTCTCCATATTCGTTATCACCTTGGCGCTGACTCAAGGTGAGCCCGCGGGGTACCTGGAGTCGTTCCAGGTGCGCGGGCTTCGCAGCGAAAGGGAATGCCACGTTCTAGGCGAAGGTCCTGCGCAGCATTTACGTCTCGATAGGGTGGTGCTGACGGAACGAGCCAGAAGCCATGATTCCCACTCTGGACCACCACAGGGATCTACCGAAAAGTACTTTGAGCTTACGGGGAATAGCGAAGGGCAGGTTCGTGAAGCACTGAACAAGATGTGCCCGAACTTACTTCACTCCGCAGAAATCCTTAAAAAGCCAGCGCTGCGAAAGGGGGACGAGCTCATACCAATTATCGAGAGCGGCGCACCTTCCAACAGGATTGACGTTGTTTTCATGGGGGATGGGTACACAAGAGAGGAAAGAGACAAGTTTATCGGTGACATCAAAAGGTTGTCCAATGATATGTTCACTGGTCACACGTTCGCCTCATATTTGCCACTGTTCAATATCTGGGGATTCTTTCGTGCCTCGGAAGAGTCTGGCATTGGAGCAAATGGCGTTCCTAAGAAAACCACCTTTGGCTTGTATCGTGACGGCACTGAGCTACGCGGTATATATCCATCGAAGCCTAAAATAGCCAGAGAGGTGTGCGAGGCCTTGAAGCCGTACCAATGTGACTACCCTAGCTTGATCGGAAATGACGACTTCTATGGCGGGCTGGGCGGCGAGTTTGTCATCTCCACGCGCTCAGAGACCTCGGGCACGATCGTCTTGAGACACGAGATGGGCCATAACTTTGTCAAAGTAGGCGAGGAGTACGACGGCGGATACGTGTACGATGGTGTTAACTCAGCCCCAAGTATAGATGCCATCGGTTGGAAGCACTGGGTAACGGGCCCCCTCAGAGAGCAGCGCAACGCTTTGAGAGTCCAAGATTACTCCTGGTATGACCTTGCGAAGGGGCCCTACAACATCACCTTCGATTCAGACGGAAAATATCACAGGTGGTATATGCAATTGTCCGTATCAGGTGCCGAAATCCCAAATTCTTTCGCGGTCTCCCTGGATGGCGAGTCGCTATCTTGGAAAACCAGCGGGATCAGTGACCGCTCATTTTACTCCTGGTTCATTGAGCGGAAATTGGCCCCAGGGCGTCACACCCTTACCTTCACCGCGCCTATCCCAGCCTCCCCGCAGGGACCCATACGCCAGCTCTGCTCAGTAACCTTACACGAGTACGGGAATGAGTACCAGTACCATTGGGACAATCGGTACATCAATGCATACCCCACGTTCGACATACGCGGACGCAAGCATTATCGACCCACCAACGAATTTTGTCTGATGCGCAACATGTCCTCGGAAGACTTTTGCTCGCCCTGTCAGGAGGGCTTATGGCAAAGCTTCTTGTCTCGAGTCTCCTTCATCGACGAATTGAAGGTCAACCCAGAGTATCACCCAGCTAGCCGCGAGAAACCCAAGCGCTTCCGATTCACCCTGTCTCCCATCAAGCTAGCCCAATTCCGTCAGCACAAGATCAAAGGGGAGAAATACACCCTGAACTGGTACAAGAACGGGAAGCTGGTGAAGCGACTAAAGAACAAATACCACTTCTCCTTGAAACGAAAGAAGGCAGTGGGTACCTGGACGGCCGAACTCACTTTCCAAACCAAGGAGGTTCGAAAGGACGACGACGGCCTGTTGACTTCCAAGAAATCCGTGGAGGTAACCGCCGACTCCCCCTTCTTGGACATGACTCAAATGGCCAACGATGAACTTGACTGGGAGTCGATGTGAACAACCTCGGCTGTTGTTGGCATGCACCTCAATTCGAAATATTCTGAAAACTATTCGTTCCAAATAAAATCAGGGCAGAATTCGAAGCTATCGGACTCTGAATATTTTTATTAATCGAAAATCAATAGCTTAGTTCATTTGTCTGATCAAAGCGTTGATCTTGTCCTCACGGTCACCAGCATCACCACCCTCGATGAAGTGGACAGCCTTCTTACCGGACCAACCACCAGTGGGGTTGGAGAGCTTGAAAGGCCACAAGAAGTTGTTGACTTGCTTGAAGTGAGGACCACAGGTGTAGATCTCGTGGATGATGTCCTCCATGCAGACAAGACCGTACTTGCCAAGGTTGGCCTCGACGATGGCGTTGTCAGTAAGGGCAATGCGTTGTCTGTTGACCTTGCCGTATCCGCGCTTGTAGATCAATTCGCGGACGGACTTAAGGTTGGGGGTACCGAAGGAGATGTAAGGGGAAACAATTTGGAGCATTTCCTTGGTGGCCTTGGTCAAACGGATGAAGACACCGTTGTTGATTTGGAGGAGACGCAACAATTGGAGGATCTTACGGGGCTTGGGGGCGATCTTCATGATACCCTTGTTACGGATAACGAAAGCAACCTTAGCTTGAGCGGGGATGTAGAAGTTACCGTTGACCTTAGCTTGACGCTTAAGGGCAACCTCCCTCTTCTCAGCCTGTTGGTACTCACGAGCGTAAGCGGCAGCCTTCTTGAAGACGACTTGACGCTTTTGTCTTTGGGCCTTACGCTTCTCGGCGGCAGAGACAACCTTGGCAGCGGCAGCCTTCTCGACGGCCTTTTGCTTCTTGAGAAGAGATTCGGGAACAAGGATTTGTTCGACGGTGGCGGTAGTACTACGTTGGATAGATGGATTGGTTAATACCGCGATCACTACTATTCAGAGACACCAATCCATTGAATACTTACGTTCCAGTCATCTTAGACTTGTCCGATGCCTAGCAAATGCGAAGGATTTAGGGAAGAGAGCGTATCCAGCAACATCATCACTACAATTTATTCAAAGATCGAGCGCACTTTTTTTTCTCTGGGACTCCGATTTGGTAGTCCCTTTTTTTTCTGGTCCCCTTTTTCCCCTCGATTCACCCAATCAATCTCGGCGGTGGGAAGACCCTGTTGTTGGTCTCGGACAACCCTCGACCTTCCTCACGAACATTTCGGGGGATGCCCGTCGTCTTTGCCCCGAGTGTGTCCCCCCGTGCGTACGTGGGCGGGGATTAGGAAAAGATGCGTAAACGAACGGGATTATTGGACTACAAATCAAAATGAAAAACTTTATATGTTTGATGAACAGAAGGGTGATTACTAGAACTAGAGAAAAGATAGCGAGTTATTCCTTTTAATTGCATGGCCGTATATGTATATGAATTTAAATATGTCCTCTATTTACACTACTGTGAATCCTGGTCGCCCATAAAGCTCATATTACGCAAGAAATCCATATTGCTAAACGAGTCCACGTCCAAATCCTCACCTAGACCAAGGTTTTCGCCTTCCATATTGTTGAAGAAACTTGAAAAATCCTCATCCATGATAAACTGATCAATATCAATCGGGTTGGATGTAGCAGAGGAGTCATTAGCACCGCTGGTAGGAGTGGGTGCCGTCGATGGATTGGAGATATTAGTGGCCGCAGGGGTATTGGGCATAGAGGCGGCCTACAACAAACAAACCGTTAAGCAATAAACATCGGTACAATGTAAGCATTCCAACATACTTGGGGTTCCGATGGTTTCTGCGCTTCAGAATTTGAGATCTGGGGGCTAGAGTGGGCACTCTTAGATTGCTGTGGTTCCTTGGTTTGTGGAGGTTGCTGGGCTGGGGATGGCTTGTGCAACGCTTTTGGAGAAGGAGTGACAGTCTTTAGTGCTTTTGATACCTTGGGACTCTTTATGGGCGAGCCCTTCGCTGGAGTTGGCTCTGCAGAGGGAGGGCCAGGGTTGGGACCAGCAGACGTAGCTGAAGAATTGCCGCTAGGATTTGTTTGATTAGAGTTGGTCATAGGTCCATTATTCACTACCGGGTTTGGAGGGCGTGGTGCAGCTGAGACAGCACCTGGTTTGGGTTGGCTATTTGCCTGGGCTGGGGAGGAGGTAGATGCAGGGTTATGAGGTGATCCGGCTATAGGTTGTTGCTGAATTTGGGGTGGACGCGGCTGACCAGCTGCTTGAGGCTGCGTCGAGTTGTGTTGCTGCTGTTGTTGCTGCTGCTGTTGCTGTTGTTGTTGCTGCTGCTGTTGTTGTTGTTGTTGTTGCTGTTGTTGCTGTTGCTGTTGTTGCATCAACTGCTGCTGGTTGAGAGCCTGAGCTTGTTGCATTTTCTGTTGTTGCATTTTCAAGAATTGTTGTTGCATCATCATGTGTGTCATATTTCCTACATTTCCTCCAAGCATTGCGGCATTCTGTGGACTCATTCCACCAGCACCACTAGCTTGCGGCCCATTCTGCCCACCCATCATCATTCGGTTCTGCTGTTGCTGCATCAGCATGCTCCGTTGTTGCAGAAATTGTATTTGCTACACAAGTAAACATAAAACGTCAGTTTGATCATTACTAAATTCAAGTGGCCATCTCTTTCTATACCTGTGGTGTTAGATTCTGCTGCCATCCTTTTCCCAGTAACTGTGCTTGGGCTTGTCCTGGACTCTGCCCCGCGTTGTTACCTACAATCACCAAATACTACTAAGCATCCAATTACGATTATGTATGCTTACAAAATCTCAATTCATACCCATAAATTGCCCCATGTTCATATTCGGCGCACCACTTGTGGCTGGGTTGGCGTTAGCACCCATTCCTTGTCCGGGGCTTTGTCCCATCGCAGGAGAGAATCCGGCCATTGAAGTGGGCCCCATTGAGTTGGGTCGTGGCCTTTTTGCATCTGGTGGTGATCCTGTCTGGTTCATTGAGGATGCAAGTGCGTTGTTCTACTCACTTCTAGTTAGTGAACTTGGCCCTTACTTCTGTAGGTAACCTGACAAGCTTACCATCATTCCAGGCTGCCCTTGTTGTTGCTGTTGCTGTTGCTGCTGCTGTTGTTGTTGTTGCTGCTGCATTACCATTTGAGCATTCTTTGCTTGTGCCATTTGAGCAGGTGTCATCCCGCCCATTCCTGGCATTCCTTGAATGTTTCTATTTGTAAAGATCTGTTAGCTGTAAAGCCTTTGCCGCTAGGTTTGAACACCGACGCTTACCCCACTGGTCTTTGCATTTGTGCGGCGATCTGGTGTTGAATTTCGGGCCTTTTCATGACTGATAGAATCGCTTGCTATAAACAAAGAAATTGGCATTAATTTTTGCTGACGCTGACATGTCTCATCACCTACACCGCCAAATCATATTACCTTCTCATTGTTGTTAAGGGTACTAGGGTCTCGTCCTGCTAACCCGAGTGTCTGCATAATTTGTTGTACAATCGCTGGGTTCACTCCGGTTCTTATTCCTGCCCCGCCTGGCGGCATTTGAGGACCCTGCCCTGGAATCCCTTGCCCCGGCCCTTGGCGGTGAATTCCGTTATTCTCTCCTATTCCCATCGCGTTACCTGGTAGCTGCGCATTTGTCTGGGGCGGTGAAAATGCATTTGCCACTCCAGGGACATTTATGCTTGGGTTGGACTGGGCCGAGTTATTGATAACGGGAGAGTTGGGCTTTGCCGAATGTATTGAGGGGAATCTAGGTTAGAAAGCTGATGACATCGTTGGAACAATGAGGTTCACCTACCTGAGATGTGTTTGGTTGCTGGCTCTGATTAGCAGCAGATAGATTTTGACCGGGTTGCTGTACTGATTGTCCCATAGGCTTTTGAATTGGTGGCTGACCAAATTGAATTCGCTGTGCCTTCAAGTTTTGCGCCTATTGTGGAGCATATTGTGTTATTATCACGCTGCGAGTAGGCCTTTGCGTTAAGGATGATAATAAGAAGGTTGACTTACCTCGACAAAAGATTGCGCATCTTTGCTACCGGTTTTGTTTGTCCTGGCTGAGAAGATATCCCAAAACACTACCCACCATTCGTATAAGAAGCCATTGGGGGAGTCTATGGGGACCTGTGAATCACGAGCCACTTGTGCATCGTTCATAAAAGCCTGGGCTGCACTAGTCCAATTGCGCTTAACGCAATAGTCGTAAATGTAAATATTTAACCTGTTAGGGGATGAAAACGCGTCAGAACACTTATAGTCAAAGTAAAGAGACCGCTAGAAGGCTCTACATTTTATCTCCTTCCCAGGCGTTTTTGACGGGTGGTTGCGCCATTTTTGTCTAATGATTAGGTGTGGATGTAAATGGTAGTGTCCGGTACGGAAGTCGCGCAGTGTCAAACGGCTATGTAAGTGATTTATGCTCTTTCAAATCACGTAAGACTTGTACCCTGTGTTGGTGGAGAAAATGTATAGAACGGAAAGTAAGCAGATCGTGCAGTTGTATATTGTGGTAACCACGAGAGGGATGCACTGAAGGCTCTCAGTGTAAGATATTACTTCTTGACTCGCAAACTTACCTTTGAGTTGGATACAAATAACAAAAATAGAGAGGAAAGTAGCAAGATAGATTCAGTCGCTTTACGTTCCTAAGGGCAACGCTCTTGTTCTTTATATCAAATCAAGGGGCTGTTTGAAGATATGAAGATAATAGATGTTGTCAGTTTAGATCTAAACCTGGAGGGTGAGGCTGGTGATAGAACTGTGTATAACGCTCTTGGGTATACACGCTAACAGACAAAGGCAATCCCGAATAATTCGAAGAAAGAGTCCATCGAATTTACCTCGAATTCAGATAATTATTTGAGCGGATTGGTATCAGCTTCCACCACGCCGATTGGTTTATTCCATTTCAATGTGTACTCTTAGTGGTTAGCCCATTACAGATCGATTTCGAAATTGGTTGATAAGGACGTTCAGTCATCTCATCAAAATTAATAATTCAACTGTTATTTACCTGAAAGCCACACATGCTGAAAACGGTGATTGTTTATACTAGAACTGCCCTCTAGAGTGGCATACCAGACCACAAGCGTATCTTGGGATCCATCTAAAAGGGCTTAGCCAGCCCCCTAAACAGCACCAAGTAGACAGCACACGATTCACGATGATTTCATCGCTCCGAATGTTTCCAACCAAATGCCCTGTTCTGGAATAAGTATTCAACCAAGTTTGACCCTACCAAAAATCGCCCCAACTAGCTCCTCTCCTTTATGCCTTGTCCAACCCCACTATTCGTGCAATCGTAAATGCCATTGATCCTATCCAGAAATATTTCGCAATTGATGGGATAGAAACAGTGAAGATGTTTACTTTTATTTTTCAAATGAGAGGATGATAGTCCCTTGAAAGAGTTAAGGATAATGAAGTTGGCGCCTCAGGTCGTAGAAAATATCTAACAATACTTCCTCAAGGAATATGAATGCTACCCATGTGATATACTTTCCCCTTTCAATGATACAACCGTTTTCAAGTTATCAAAGAAAAGAATAAAATGCAGTAATAAGGGGTGATGGGGTTGTTGCTAGAAGCGATTAAACGAAAGACTTGACAAACTCAGGTATGACAGTACGAAGTTTCTTGTCAGTAGCCTCGGTGATTTGTCCGTCCTTCTTGATGGCCTCGAGAAGATCGCTATGGTTGGAAGTCATATGGGGAAGGAAGGCACTTTCGAATTCGACGATGCGCTTAACATCAACCTTATCCAAGAAACCGTTGACACCAGCGAAGATGATGGCAACTTGTTGCTCGACAGGGAGAGGCTTGTATTGAGGTTGCTTCAACAACTCGGTAAGACGGGCACCACGGTTGAGCAAGAATTGGGTGGAGGCATCCAAATCAGAACCGAATTGGGCGAAGGCAGCGACTTCACGGTATTGGGCCAAGAAGAGCTTGAGGGAACCGGCAACTTGCTTCATGGCCTTGGTTTGCGCGGCGGAACCGACACGGGACACGGAGATACCGACGTTAATGGCAGGACGGATACCCTTGAAGAACAATTCAGCTTCCAAGAAGATTTGGCCATCGGTAATGGAAATGACGTTGGTAGGAATGTAGGCAGACACATCACCACCTTGGGTCTCAATGATGGGAAGAGCAGTCAAGGAACCAGATCCAAAGTTCTTGTTCATCTTGGCGGCACGTTCCAAAAGTCTAGAGTGAAGGTAGAAGACATCACCGGGGTAAGCTTCACGACCAGGAGGACGACGGAGCAAGAGGGACATTTGACGGTAGGCAACAGCCTGCTTGGACAAATCGTCGAAGACAATAAGAGCGTGCTTGCCGTTATCACGGAAGTATTCACCCATGGCACATCCAGAGTAAGGAGCCAAGAATTGGAGAGGAGCAGCCTCAGAAGCGGTGGCAGCAACAACAATAGAGTACTTCATGGCGTCGTTCTCTTCGAGGGTCTTGACAAATTGAGCGACAGTAGATCTCTTTTGTCCAATGGCAACATAGACACAGTACAATTTCTTGGACTCATCATCAGCATCGTTCCACTTCTTCTGGTTAAGAATGGTATCGAGGGCAACGGCGGTTTTACCAGTTTGACGATCACCAATGATCAACTCACGTTGACCACGACCAATGGGAAGCATAGAGTCAATAGACTTCATACCGGTTTGCATAGGCTCGTGAACAGATTGACGAGGAATAATACCGGGGGCCTTGACTTGGACACGTTGACGGGTGGCTCCTGGGATAGGACCCTTTCCATCAATGGGGTTACCGAGGGCGTCAACGACACGGCCAAGCAATCCTTCACCGGTGGGAACATCGACAATGTTACCAGTACGCTTAACAGTATCACCTTCCTTGATCAAACGATCGTTACCGAAGACGACGATACCGACGTTATCAGGTTCCAAGTTAAGGGCCATACCCTGGACACCAGAAGAGAACTCCACCATCTCTTCGGCTTGGACGTTCTTGAGGCCATAAACACGAGCGATACCATCACCAACGGAGAGGACGCGGCCAGTTTCATTTATATCAGAGGAGTCGGACAAACCAAGGATACGTTCTTCGAGGATAGAGGAGACCTCAGAAGTGGCTGTTGAATATGAAATCGTCAGTTATCACGTCTTTGTAAATATAATATATATGCAAAGGCAAGTGAGCACATACTAGGCTTGGCTCCAGCGGACATCATAGAGCTGGAAGAGAACAATCTGGCGGTCATAGAAAGAGCACCAACATTGTGGCGAGCCTACATATTGCGCAGGATTAGCCTGAGGAAATTCGGGAAACACATCAACAACAAGATAGCTGTGCGCTACTTACAATAGAGGCAGCGTTACGAGCAAGAGTTTGACGAGCAGCCACACGAAGTAAAGTGTTTCTAATCATTTTTACCTAACCAAAGGAAAGTGAAAACGAGGAAATTAAACCAACGGGACAAGGTTAAGTGGTCAATTCGCAACTATAATGTGGGGCAGAAATTTTTATAGAGGTACTGAGCCTATACACCAATTCCCCATCTACTGGCCATTCGCTTACCCTTGATCTCACCAAGTCTTTTTGCAGGTCTACCTTGATTGGTCATTTTATCCCCACCATTGAAGCATCCTTATGGGGCTTTTCAGCTACCTGAATTTCAAATGATACACAAATCATTCATTGCGGAGGAAACCCTGATAATTTGAATGCGCCATACAAAAGCGAATAGAGTAATACTCCGTGTTCCCAATATACCTCCAGCAAATCGAGAAAAGCCACAAAATAAATATATTTTTGGTTGAAACAGCTTTGGTTTATTTATTTAAATGCTATAATGCTTCAATGGTGCGAGTCACCACTAGAGGCTTATTCCTTGACCTCACCACAGTCAGTGATTTCGATCTTGTTCTAATCGGAACAACGTGAGTAATGTGCCCTATCCACTCACTATCAAGGATGAAGTATATACCTTGGTAGCTCCGGAGGCGGATCCTTCAGCTTCAATCTTGACCAAAGTCTCATTACCTTCGCTCAATTGCCCGAAAACTAACACGAAAGGGTTTTAGAGCGTGAGGATTCGAGATCTGCATCGAGATACTAACCAACGTGGTTTCCATTGAGCCATGGGGTGTCTTGGAAGCAAATGAAAAATTGACTTCCGTTGGTGTTCTAATGAGCAATTCCCATGATGTCAGTATACACGGCTAACAGGTCCATTTTTTGCTAGAGATTAGAAGTGTAATACTTACTTTACCAGCATTGGCCATACTCAAAATGCCCTACAATTAAATATATATAATTAGATACAACATGCACCAACAAATTTGCTAGAGAACTGGATAGTAACTCTGCCGGTGTGCTTGAGAGTGAAGTTTTCGCTAACAACCCAAAGAGAATGGTTTTAGTAAAGTCGGGATATAGTAAACAGTATTAAACGCGAAACATACTCGGCGAATTTGTTGCCGTAGATGGATTCACCACCACGACCATCACCGCGGGTGAAATCTTGGATAATAGTGAGCGAATGAAAATTCTTACGACTTCCTTGTACTCTACTTACCACCGCCTTGAGCCATGAAACCGGGAATCACGCGATGGCTAAATTCTATTTTTTAGCAAGCAATTCAAGAAGCACTTGTAACATTATCAATAAGCTTACAAAATGCTATTCTTGAAGTGAAGTGGAACACCAGAGAGTCCCTTTCCCTTTTCGCCAGTGCTAAATATTGAAGTAAGCCCGGTTAGAAATATATGATGGTTACATAAAAAAAGAACCATTACCAAAGGGCTCTGAAGTTTTCGGCGGTCTTGGGGACGGTATCAGAAAATAGCTTGAAGACCATACGGCCGGCTGGCTTGCCAGCAATGGCAACATCCATGAAGACTTTAGGGTTCATTTTTGGTTAATTCGACTTGAGTGCAGAGATAGCGTCAAGATGTGGAAGCATTAAGCGTGAAATTTTTATACGCCAAAAATTGTTTAATCCATGCTAATTCGATTGGGCCGGTATTCTTGTAACTATACAAGCCCCAATGCTCATGATCCAGAGTGTACGAATCGTTACTATTCCATTGTTGGAGGATAATTGGAATTTATCCCGTATTACGGAAGTCGATTATTCAAATTAATGGGGGTTTCGAAGAAGAATGTTGTATAATTTTCGATCAGAATTTTAGGGTGATGGGTAGAGGAAATTTTTGCTTTTTCATGATAGCTATTGCTAATTTCTCGGTGGTCTGCTCCATTGTTCTATTTACACAAGTCAGATATGTTTCTTGCTAGCAGCCTGGGCAATTCCTTGAGAAAGTCGTTCCAAACAGTTGCTACGCGTAGCTTCAGTAACACTCGCTCCGCTTTTGGTAAGTTACATTCTTTTCTAATACCCTGTGCTTTAAATTCGTGCGCACCTTTCACCTTTTTAGTCGTCCTTCATGTATTATCCACTTTAGAGTATAAATGTTGTCTTGCCAATAATGAAATTAACCAATCATTTTAGGTCTTGCAAAATACGAGGTCCCTGAACATGTTATTGTACCAGAGAGACAGTTTCAGGCTCCTTCTTTGAAGGGAAATAATATCATGGAGGTGATCAAACGCGAGGGAGTTGAACGTGCCGACATTGATAAACGTTCCCGTATGTTCCGTGCTAATGGAAAGGATCGTGTTCGCCCAGGATCTGTACTTTTAGTAGAAACCTACAACGCCAAATCCAAAGATGCAGTTTCGTCGTTCATGGGTGTTTTGATTGCTATTCGTCGCAAAGGCATCGATTCCTCCATTACTCTTCGTAACATTATTTTGAAGGTCGGAGTCGAACAAAGATTCTCCATCTACTCACCACTTGTCAAGTCCATTCAAGTGCTGAAGGAGGGTGAAGGCTTCAGAAGAGCCAAGCTATACTATCTCAGAAACCAGCCTGGAAAGGCCTTCAAACTCAAGGGTCTCAGAAGAAGAAGCACAGAACGTTTGGGCAACTAAACTATTTAGACTAGTGTTGTTACCTCCAATCAGTAGTCAAATGCATCATTTTTCTTTAAGTTAGTGGGATTTAACCGCAAGCATTATCATGTATTCTTGTTTGATAGACCCTCCATCGTCGAAGCGAAGTACTTGATTCCATCCTTTCATTTATTTTAGAAACATTTCAACTCATTAAACCGTAAACTGGCAGATTGCGATGAATTCATTTTGCATGTTTTTCGAAATTCATTCATGTGGAGCACTATGCTCGGCAGGAACATCCACATGCTTACCAGATGTATGAATTGCTCATCAAAGTATTGGCTTGTGGTCTCCAAAAGCTGGATACCTCTTCGAAGGTTAATATATGCTAAACCGCATATAGATAACAGGCCCTCCTCTAAAGATGACCCATTTATGCTTTTCTGATACTGGCTTCCGTTTTCGTGACAAACAAATGAGATCATTTTCTGGTGCTGATACTAAATACGTATGCTTCATAGTGACCGCTATATATTATAAAATAAGAAAAGCAATTTTTCGAAGACATGATGTACGTTTATGAATACAAATTTACTTTTTAATTAAGTTGAGAGGGGGTTTCTGCCTAGTTTAGCTAATTTGGTCTCTAGACTAAATCAACCCCGAATCTAGGTGGCAGAAATACATCATGATCATTCGTTGTGTAAGGTATTACTTCGCTAGAGGTTTGCGTTTGCATCGATTATTGAGATTAATGCCCAGTGATTTTTTACTGAATTCTCCTAATAAGTTTCTAACTACTTCCTAATACAGGGCTAACAACGTTCTTTACACTGTTAAGAGATCTCTTTGCTTCGTTTATCTTAGTTTTTGTTTCTTTGTACATCTCTAATTGAATATGACTGACAATGATGGTGGATGGAGATTTGCTCAATGCTTTGGCGACAAAGGGGAGGTTGAGGATATTGCTGAAGGTAAATGTTCGCTTTTGACTCTTTAATTAAGCATATGCCCCTTGCCTTGGTTCTTCATGGTATTGATAGAGTTTCCTTTCCGGTATTTTTATGCTGGCAATTTTTGGATGGGCTTTCTTGTTGTCTTGGTTCATCCTGGATGGCTTGGTTGTTAGAGATAATAATATGCTTTTCCTTTATCTAGTTGATATTATTTCAACAGTGGAATTTGACCACACCGGTAACTATCTTGCCACTGGTGATAGAGGAGGCAGGGTAGTGCTGTTTGAACGAAACGATGGCGTAAACTTGCTTTCCCTTATCTTTTCTGGTCCTTTTCAAAGACTAAACAATTATCTACACACAGAAAAAAGGCTGCGAGTACAAATTCCACACAGAGTTCCAATCCCACGAGCCTGAGTTTGACTACTTGAAAAGTTTGGAAATCGAGGAAAGGATTAATAAAATCAGGTGGTGTAAGCGTCAAAACTCTGCCCATTTTCTGCTATCCACAAATGGTATAGTTGCCTTTACTAATATTTTAATGGCAAATCGCATAATGCCGGCAAGATACAAACACTAGTATGTATCATTAATTCCATACCTATGCAGATAAAACCATCAAACTGTGGAAGGTCTTCGAGAAGTCCCTGAAAGTTGTCTCCGAAAGAAATGTTTCTCACGGCATGAGCCGCCCTCTTTTAAACACCAGCTCCCTGAAGCTTCCTAAACTAACCCATCACGATACGATCGTTGCCGCTGTACCTCGGAAAATATATTCCAATGCGCATGCTTATCATATCAATTCTATTTCCATGAACTCCGACGGCGAGACCTATCTCTCAGGCGATGATCTCAGAATCAATTTGTGGAATTTAGATATCAGCGATCAGAGCTTCAGTATCCTTTTTCGTGATGAGCGACTAACCTCCAGCGTTGGTTGTATTAGAGTATCCTTAACCAACTTTTCGAGATATTGTTGATATCAAGCCAGCTAATATGGAAGAATTGACCGAAGTCATCACTGCTTCCGAGTTCCATCCTACTCATTGTAACATGTTTATGTACAGTAGCAGCAAAGGTACCATCAAGCTTTGCGATATGCGTGAAGCTGCTCTGTGCGATCGTTATGCGAAAAGTAAGGAGCTCTTGATAAATGACTAGACATGTGACCGTATCCTAACCAGTTTCTACTCCCATTGCCTAGTGTTTGAAGAGGAGGAGGATCCAAGCAGTAGATCGTTTTTCTCCGAAATTATCTCCTCAATCTCGGATGTCAAATTCAGCGCGGATGGCCGTTATATACTATCTCGTGACTATCTCACCTTGAAGATTTGGGACATCAATATGGACAGTAAGCCAGTAGAAACCATCAATGTTCATGATTATCTTCGTAGCAAGCTTTGTGATCTCTATGAGAATGATTGCATCTTCGACAAATTTGAATGCAACATTAGCGGTGATGGAGGGTATCCTTTTAAAGTGATTCAAAGCTATGAGGGAATATCCCAACTACATCAAAGTCTTTTTACGTCCTTGATTCATGCATTTTCAATAGTTCCATTCTCACTGGCTCCTACAGCAATTACTTCCACATATTTGATGTGAACAACAAGAGCGAAGTAACTTTGCAAGCCGACAAGAGTGCCTTCAAAGCAAAGAGAATTGGCTCCACCAAGAACAAACTATCCTTCGGACGCTCTAGTAAAAATGGCAAAAAGGAGATTAACCCTGATTTCATGGAGTTCAACAAGAAGATTCTCCACACCTCCTGGCATCCTAGAGAAAATACCATTGCGGTAGCAGCAACCAACAATCTCTTTATTTTCTCGTAAGTCATTCCAGTAGCCTGTTTATGTTGTCTGGGTTAACTCATATCGACCATCGCAGACAAACACACTAATCGACCAGCAGAAGACTCGGCTCCGGGCGTTATACATAATAGCCTCTTTCATAAACCATGCCAGTAATTTCTCTTGATGCGCATGCTTAAATTCTTACTTCATGCTAGGATTTGATACTTCATAGAACTGAAGTCCTAACATCGTTCAAATTCTCACATATACTCACCCACACAAAATCTGTAAATGTTGAATTTCATACTAAATTTCAACGATATATCTTGCAAGACAATACAAAATTCTCTCCAAACCTAGACAGTGATGTTAAATGACAGTCCGACATACGTACAGCCAGCCCTCATTGCATAATTGTGATTAGTATTGGGTGTTGATGTCATTCCATATTCTGTACAATCTAATACTGGGTAGTGGGTCATTTTTTGAGCTGGCCATAGTAGGCTGATCCAATCAATCCAAAATTCTGAATGATTTTCAAAATTTCGTTTTCACAACATTTATAGATTTCATATTACAATTGGGCCTTGGAATCTTTTGATACCTATGTCGAACAGCGCGTCTGGAAAATACATGGAAGAAGACGATCTAGACGATTTCCTGTACGGGGATTCTGCCAAGGGTACAATCACCGGTAAGACATATCCTACAAACATGGAGGTCTCGCTTCGACTCCTTTCGCAGTATAAGTATTAATCGTTTTTGTTCGTAGGATCTGGCCAAAATCAGAACAACGGTTTGTAGTTTTTCCATTTGGTTTGTTTCTCTTCTGGTTCTTGGCAATCAATTCTTTTCTCTGTACACTTTTTGGCGTTTTCGACCGTCCTACAGAACTCGTAAATAAACTCATGGTTTTTTTTAATACACTCAAATAGAGGACGATTATTATGAACTATATGGTGGCAAAGAAGATGCAAGGTTGGATTCGTATTTCATACTCATATTCATACTTTCTACGTTACTAATATTAATTTTTCGTGTCACTCTTGATGACCCTCCTCAAATATTGTCCATATTTCGCGTACAAAGTGTAAATACGTTGCCAGGAGACGAGCAGCATAAAATTGATATAGATAATAACGTCGTAGATGATGACGTCGATTATGGTGATGATGCTGAGGAAGAAAACCAGGACGCTACAAAGAATGAAGAAGAGGAGGACAACAACGATGAGGAGGAAGATGATGACAATGACGAAGACAGTGATTCAGTTAGTAGAGCTTACCCTATTGACCTGCTTTGAAAGTACATCCCCTAACCCTCGATTAGGATATCGAGTTTGTGACAGAGATGCCCGAGGATGAAAACCATGATGGCGAAGGAAGGTGGGTGATGTTTCTATATTTTGATGAACAGAAGCGCCTCGAGCATGAAAATTTATAAATTTCTACTCTCAGGCGCAACTCTCTTGTAAACATCAAGCCCAATCAATACCAGAAAAATGCCAACTCCTCCGCCACCAACCAAGGTAATTGTGTTTATTGTAAAGGTTCTCAAAGACCTGTGTGATTTATCGTTGATGTTGGTCTAGATGGAACGCAGCAGGCCACTGCAGCAAATCGACCAGGGGGTATCGACCTCAATGCTGTTGGTGAAATAGAAGGACAGAGTATATTTGAAGTGGACCTTGATTCATTCGAAGATAAACCTTGGAGGAAACCAGGTATGCTCCAAAAGCTAGGGAAATTGTGGGCCTGAGAATTAACACTTCGGCGATACCCCAGGTGCTGATCTTACCGATTACTTCAACTATGGCTTTAATGAGTACACCTGGAGGCTTTATTGCTCAAAGCAAAAGCAGATGCGTGAAGATCAATTCCTACGAAAGAGAATCAATGTATGGTTGTGAGACTATTCACACCACTTGGCATTTAGCTTACATCTTTGCTTATCGAAAGGTATATGAGTCGAAACCGGATATGATGGGCGAGATGCCACCAGATATGCCGCCCTTTGGTCCTCCTATGTTCGACATGCCACCTCACGGGCCTGGTCCATTTAGGTTCCCGCCATCACCCGCTCAAAGAATGAGTAAATGTTGTAATTTAATATTAGCTCGACTGGTAGTCTTACTCTTCTAAATTCATTAGTGCGCAGACCTGGAGAGCCAGAGGAATCCTCCGCTATTCAGGTGGTATCAAGCGACCGAGAGAATATGGGTGAAAAGTAAGCCTACTCGAATTACATCAGTTCATGACAAATACTAATTCCCTTGAAGCGAAATGCCGGGTCGTATGCGACCAGATTTCATGAACCCAGAACGCTTTCCAAATAACTTCCCAGTACCACCACCAATGCCTATGGGAATGTTTCCTCCGGTAAGCATTGCCTTGTTGGTATTTCCTATGCTTGTATTGAACGAATTTGGAATGTATAGGATATGGTTCCGCCTGGCGCAATGCCTCCATCATTGTTCATGGGAGGACCGGACATGGGTCCTCCAGGCCCATTAGTGTACGATCCAGGCTTCCGGGGTGGTAGAGGTCGAGGTATGATTCGTCCCAACCAGCCCATGATCAGAGGAACTCTTCGAGGAAGAGGACGAGGGAACATGTCACCCAAAGACGAGAAATTATCAAACTCGAATGAGGAGCATCACTGTTAGTTACCCCACTATATGCGCGAGTAATGCTATTTTCAGACTTTAATCTTCTATGTACTAGCGCGTGAGGGCGAAATGAACAACAACCCTAACATGAGCAACAAGATGCCCGGGATGAACAGAGGTCCTGGTGGGCCTCACAACCCGGGTATGATGCGAGAGCGCAATGCCCCACCCTCAGGACGTTCCGGAGGATTCGAGTCCAACGACTCCACTGGTGGTGATGGCCGTAGAAGGCACGTATCAATAATACGGAAATCAGATTGGCCCATACATTTAACAAATCTTCGCTCATCACAGCTCTCAAGCCTCGGATAGAACGGCCGATCACGGGGATGATGATAGACACGATAAACATTTCAAAGACGATAGAGAGCGAAACCGGGACCGTGATCGCTCTGATCGTCACCGCGACAAATCAAGCCGTGACAAAGATTCAAAAGTAAAGCGCACTCTGTAAAATCCATGCTAACTATATCTGACGCGAGTGTGGACAATTTTTAGGATCGGTGGTCCAAACGGGACGACAGTCGCTCCAAAGACAATACCCGGGATAGCGGAAGAGATAGCAGAGATAACGATCGCGATAGACACGACGACCGCGGCTCACGAGACAGGTAGGCTATATTAGGAGGCCAGTGGCGATTTACAATGGTGGACTAACTTGCCTCAGCAAATCAAATAGAAAACGAGCTTATGATTCAAGAGACGACGATGATGGTCATCGCCGCTCGTCTTCGAAGAGAAGGCATTAAGTCCAGTGCGTCTCGATAATATATATCAATCTCTATTTTATTTTGGAAAACCCCAAATCATATTTTGTACATCTTGGTAAACAAGGCCAATGCCGCATAACGAAATCCATAGCATGGTGTTTCCAATCGAAGGAGTGATCCCGTGATAACTCATATATTTGCTACCTTTTTGAACATGCCGTGGTTTCGTTGCTGTTTTTAGATGTTTATGAATTCAATGTATTCACGCTTGATTATAAAATGCTAATCACCGGAGACTTGAGCTATACAGCGAGCGATGTGTCACGAATGGACTAGTGATATATGCTAAACCTCTACAGCATCATGTGCACTCGTATCGAGGGAAAGTATTAATTGCTGGACACAACTGCATAGATCACTAATGGATCCAGGTGCAGACATACTTGATTTTGAATGGAGCATGGTAATAATGATACAGTGCTGTATGTGACATGGTAATAATGATACAATGCTGTATGTGACATGGTATCAGGAGGTGGAATCTTGTCAAGCAGCAGCTCATGATTTTCATCAAAACTCAGCCACATCACTGCACAACGATCGCTGAGAGTTCGAGCATGATTGGCCAACCTGAACTAGCGCCAGTACGTAACCAGTTTCCCCCTGCTCACTCCAACAAATTGATGTGGATGGGTCAGGGACATGGAGCAGCTGCCCGTATACATAACAGTAGTTGAAAATCAAGCCAAGAATATTATGCGATTAACTTCATTGATGATTCTGGCTCCAGACCCTCAACCCCATATTCACCAATTGCACATTCACGCATCTCTAAAAAAGTCTCCTCCGTTACTGGTTCTGTCGTTCGGCAGACGAACGCAGCGTGGTGCATCTTAATTTATCAGCGAATTTCAACTTGGGACCTTCGACATTACTACCTTCACCTTCGCGGGAATTAGCATTGTTTTCCAAAATACGCGCATTTACATATTTGACGATGAGTTGCCTAATTTGTGGGACCATCGATAATGCGACGATGTTCTCGCTTGAGAGATTTTAGGTTACCGATAAGCCATTTATACTTTTATAAAACACCGCTTGTGAAAATAGGAAGTAGGTAATCCATTGTGCCATGCCAAACAACGCTGCTAACCAACCATCTTGCCCGCTAGATTCAAAGCTAAGGTGGAACAAAAGGCGAGGACGGCATCTGTATGATAGATTGCGAGCTGTGCTTATGGATAAGGATATTCTAATTATGGCCTCATGGCTAGGAGAATTCGGCACAGCAAAAAAACCAGTTCCAGATCCTTCAAAATACCCAGGTTATCCAGTTAAGCAGGCGAGGGGAAAATTTTCCATGGGATTCCTAAACCGGTCGCCATGAACATGATTGCTTTTCCATGGAAATAGATAGCAAGCAATAAGAATTTTACCATCATCCGAATTCGCCTCGAGGTCTAGAAATATTACCCAGTTCTAGCCTGCTCCGTAGATCCCAGACCGCCCGCCATTGGCTCAATCATTTTTTGAATTTTACTCGAAACGTCACCCACCCAGAGAATACTCATCGCTTTATGCTATAGTGAGCGATCCAGAGAATACCACCAATGCTGTCTGGGCCAATGGCTCACAGTGGGATGAACTCAATCCTTCTTCCATCGTGGCATCCATTGGCCAGATCCCCGGCTGTGTCACCCGTTACGCCTACATGATTATCTGAGGGGAAGATTAAGCGGCAGTTAAACATGATCTATCCAAAATCCACGTTGGGTTCGGCTGACGATATTCCTAAATTGCTTTTGCTAGATCCAGGAATTGCGAACGAGAATCGGCGAATCCGATGATAATGAATCGATTCATTGGATTGACAGGCCCATGTGTTGGATCTGGGTGAATCCGGGACTGGCTACTGCGATGTATTGACCAAACAATATCGAGCTTATCAGATTTCCTAATCAGTCCATCATGGGCCTATATTTATATGAGACCTCTTGCCCTCGACACGTAACCAATTCCTGTTGCTTTTTCTCTCTCCAGCTCGTTCTCTAGTTATCTTTGTTTAATTAGAGGGAATTATTGGTTATAGAAATGACTGTGAACGGCATCTCCCACATTACCATTGCTACTTCTTCGACCGAGCTCTTCGAAGCCTCGGCTCAGTTCTACAATAGCATTGGTTTCCAAACCATTCAAAAAGAAGAGAAGGCACTTTGGCTTCAGTGTTTCGGTTCCGATTCTAGCAAGGAGTTGGCCATCAGATTGACCCTTTCTGATAAGGCTCCCGAAGCTGGCCACCCTGTCAACCTTTCTGATGAGTCTCAGGCCCCTAGCGTCGAGATCGCCCTTCAGCTTATCTCCTCTGACATTAAGAAGATGGAAGAGGCCCTCAAGCAAGGTTCTTACACTTATCAAAAGCTCCAAAGCACCATTGAGGATGCTACCTCCACCCAATACACCAACCTTTTCTTCCACGATCCCTTGAACAATCTCATTGTCGTCACCGACAAGGCTAACGCTATCTCTACCGCCGCTTTGCCCAAAAAGAGCGTTGCTAAGCCCTCCCAATCTGAGACCCCTGAAGTTAAGCCCTTGGGTGAGAAGAAGAAGAGAATTGCTGTCATGACCAGTGGTGGTGATGCTCCTGGTATGAACGCCGCTGTTCGTGCTGTTATCCGTACCGGTATCGCTTATGGATGTGATGCCTACGCTATTTACGAAGGTTACGAAGGTCTTGTTCAAGGTGGCAACTTCATCAAGAAGATGGACTGGAGTGATGTCGGTGGTTTCCTTGCTGTCGGTGGTACCATCATTGGTACCGCTCGTTGCATGAGCTTCAAGACTCACGAAGGTCGTCTCCAAGCCGCTTTCAACTTGGTTGAAAAGGGTATTGACGCCATTATTGTGTGCGGTGGTGACGGTTCCTTGACTGGTGCCGATGTTTTCAGAGCCGAATGGCCTGGACTCATCGAGGAGTTGATCAGCCTCGGTCGTTTGACCAAGGAGCAAGCTGATCCTTACAAGTACCTCACCATTGTGGGTCTTGTCGGCAGTATCGATAACGATATGTCCTCTACCGATATCACCATTGGTGCTTACACCTCCCTTCACCGTATTTGCGAGGCTGTCGACTCCATCTCCAGTACCGCCAGCAGTCATCAACGTGCTTTCGTCATTGAGGTCATGGGCAGACATTGTGGTTGGCTTGCCTTGATGGCCGGTATTTGTACCGGTGCTGATTGGTTGTTCCTCCCCGAAAAGCCCCCGTCCGGCAACTGGGAAGAAGAGATGTGCTCTGTTCTTCAAAAGCATCGTGAATTCGGTAAGCGTAAGAGTATCGTCATTGTTGCCGAAGGTGCCGTTGATGAGAACCTCAACCCCATCAAGCCTGATCACATCAAGGATATCCTCACCAACAGATTGAAGTTTGATACTCGTGTTACTCTTCTTGGTCACGTTCAAAGAGGTGGTACTCCTTGCGCCTATGATCGTTACTTGGCTACCCTTCAGGGTGTTGAAGCTGTCAAGGCTGTCTTGAAGGCAACCCCCGAGACACCCTCTCCCATGATCGGTATGAGCGAGAACAAGATTACTAGTGGACCTTTGATGGAGGCCGTTGAGTTGACCCACCAAGTTGGTGAAGCCATTAACTCCAAGGACTTCAAGAAGGCCATGGACCTTCGTGATCCCGAGTTCTCTTCCCTTCTTGAGATCTACCAATCCAGCATCAAGCCCCATCCTGAAAACAGCCAGCCCAAGAGCAACGATAGCTTCCGCTTTGGTATCATGAACGTTGGTGCTCCTGCCGGTGGTATGAATGCTGCCACCCGTACTGCCGTCAGACTTGCCATTAACAACGGTCACACTCCCCTTGGTATCTACAATGGATTCAGCGGTTTGGCCAACGGTGAGGTCAAGGAGTTGTCATGGCTTTCTGTTGATGGATGGACCACTCGTGGTGGTTCCGAGCTCGGTACCAACCGTACCCAACCCTCCACCGATTTCGGTATGATCGCCTACCACTTGCAAAAGAACAACATCAACGGTCTGCTCGTTGTTGGTGGTTTCGAAGCCTACACCGCCCTTCTCGAATTGTACCAAAACCGTGACAAATATCCTGCTTTCTGCATTCCTATTGTCCACATCCCTGCCACCATCTCCAACAACTGCCCTGGTACCGACTTCTCCCTCGGTTGTGATACCAGTTTGAACGCTATTGTTGATGCCTGTGATTGCATCAAGCAATCCGCCTCCTCCACTAGACGCAGAGTCTTCGTTGTTGAGGTTCAAGGTGGCAAGTGTGGATACCTCGCCACCATGGCCGGTTTGGCTGCTGGTGCCAATGTGATCTACACCCCTGAAACTGGTATTACTCTCAAGCAACTCCAATCCGATATCAATGACTTCGTTGAACAATACGAGGAGGAGGCTAAGCACGGTATCTTGACCGGCAAGGGTCGTGTCGTGTTGAGAAACGAATCCGTCTCCTAAGACCTACACCACCGATGTTGTTCACGACATCCTCCGTGAGGAATGCCGTCACGTGTTCGATACTCGTACCGCCGTCCTTGGACACATCCAACAAGGTGGTACCCCCACACCTTTCGATCGTATCCGTGCTACTCGTTTGGCTTACCGTTGCATTGAGTGGCTTGAGAAGCAAGCTCTTGCAAACAAGTCCAACAGTGCCACTGGCCCTGCCGTCGTTGTTGACGATGCCAAGTCCGTTTGTGTCATCGGTGTTCGTGGTGCTAAGGTGAAGTTCACCCCAGTCATCGACTTGTTGACTGAAACCGACCTCGTCAACCGTAGAGGTACCAAAAACTGGTGGGAAAATATCAGAGATGTTTGCTATATGCTTGCAAAGCCTAAGTACCAGGGTGCTTTGAAGCTTGATGAACATATGTAAAAACTCACAAACTAGTACACCACATGTTTTAAACCAATAGACCGAACGCGCAATGTATAGGAATTTCTATTCTCTACAATTAATCACAATAAATATTCTATTCTATATATTAGATATATCAATGACCCGATTCACGAAGTAATATAATATGGTTATGGGTGTGGTTGAGTGGGTGTGCGTGTGTGCGTGTGTGGTTCTCAGGTATTCGGGATTCCCCTGAGTGAGTTGGGTGGACCTTTGAGTGGGAAATAAGCTGTCACGCTGATTCTCATGCTCATTTATCAATGCTTAATCAGGAAAGATTTTTAGAACCTTGTATTTTGTGCAGTGTATCTCAGAAAGCTTCTCTCTTCAAAAGAACTTTGGCTTTGGTTGAGGATCGTGTTAGTAACCATACCTAAATACGTCGCTGTGTCAGTTTCTTTCAACCTGAATGGATACCACCATCAATAGCTCTACAGCTTCTGCTCCCTCGCAAGAGCCTTACGATAGCGAGGTTCGTTTCGGGAAGCAGGAGCCTCTAGCAGAGCGCGTTTCCACTGATAAAAATTCGGAAGTGGTTGAAGCTGTTTCCGCACATGACTCCGAAACGTTCCCACGTGAACATCCTGATTGTAGTAATGAAGGGATGCCACATTTAGTTAAGAGTGTAGACACTGAAAGCAGTGTTTCACCTCAACAAGTTACTATAGAGGAAAGTGCACCTCATCAAGCTACTATAGAGGAAAATTCATCTCAGCAAGCTACTATAGAGGAAAATTCATCTCAGCAAGAGCACCAAGTAAATTCATATTCTGAGCTGGCTGATGATGCAGAACCGTTGCCTATTCCACCACCCCTCGTAGAAACTCCACAGCTTGACGCCATATCCAGCATATCAGCCAACACTGCGCAACCAGGAGGAATTTCAGCGGTCGCCTCACCTTCGAACGATTTGGTTTCGCTCCTTACTCCTAACTTCTATACCGCCGCAGACATAGGGAACGGGGATGAGCTGGTTGAAATCATCACTAATGTTACGGAGCAAACGGGCGCGTCACCGGAAGATATCATAAACACTCCATCTGCCTCCGCTGGCTTAACCGTGTTACAATACGCAGCTTCCAGAGGCCATTCCACTCTGGTTGAATACCTTTTAGATGCTGGTGCGGAGGTGGATGCTGTGGATCGTGAAGGAGAGGTAGGCTAACTTGTCCTTAAATTCGTGTACCCATTGCTCTCGACATTGAATTCCTACTTTGCAAACGAAGACAGCTCTGTTGAAGGCCGCTTTTCATGGCTACTTGGGCGTGGTCAAATGCTTGGTCGACCATTGTGCCTCTGTGCAACACACAGACAACGACGGTTGGACCGCATTGCACAATGCCTGTTCCAGTGGTCATCTTGGGGTGGTCAAGTGGCTGTTGGAAAATACTCCGGCGGACGTAAATGCAAGAAACGTTATGAGTCACACTCCTCTAAGTATGTTCACACCTAGTTTCCTTTCATATCCATCCCGAGTTAATGGTAAACCACCTCGCTTAGTGAACGCGGCATCAAGAGGGTATTTGAATATCGTGTCATATCTGGTGAATGAAACTCATGTAGATCCGTTGATCCAAAACGATTTTGGTGAGAAAGCGTATGACGTCGCCGCAGCCAGAATGGAAGCCCAGATATGCGAATTGCTGGACGGGGTCGAACAAAGCATCCAAGGTAACTGGTAGCGTTATGCACTGCTTGTACGCTCTAACACTTAGCCGCCTCGATAGTCAATTATGATACCATCAGACATCACCTTACCGTACTAGTCGTATTGTACGAGAATCAAAATGCCCCCCAAAGCCTACTCTCCCGGTTGGCTTCACCACGATTCTCCCTTGGCACATCTTCCGAGATCGGGGTCCATCCCTGGACCTTACCTAATGGCAGACCAAGCTCCAAGGAGGCTATTCAGCTACCTCTGTCAAGCAGTGGATCTACCACCGAGGAGAAATGGTTCTGGCTGAGTGACTGGCAAATCGATTTAAAGCATAGTCAAGTGGATTCTGAACAAGGCTGGCAATATGCCTATTCCTTCGACGCGCTGCCAAACCAGTGGTACAGATCTCCGCCAGGTGCTGGCTCGAGCAAGGGCTGGGTGAGAAGGAGACGGTGGATTAGGGTCATGAAGCGTAAGTTAGACTCCGTTGATGATCAAGGGAATAATGCGGCATCCGCTTCTTTAAACCGCGAAAGACCTTCTAGCTCAGTTCAGGAGCCAGACACAGGTGTTGTCGCCGTTGAGGTTAATGGTAAGTCAGATGAAATTCCTCCACAATGCTATTAAGATGAGCTCATTTTTTCGTGTTTAGACCACAGTGGTACGAGTCTTCATCCAAACGAATCCTACATTAAGTCAGGACCGCCAGAACACAGACAGCGACCACCCATATACTGGTATTTCGGTATTATATATCCAGGCCAACCCTCTATTGACTCTTAATTACTATAGACAACGAGGTTGACCCATCCTCTGTCAATCGAACACTGGACAGTCCAAATGCTACGACAGCTGTGGAGGGCGCACATCTACGACAAGACTCAACCGCATCATCCTCACATACCAATTCCACGACTGGAATAACTCCATCGTTGCTCCAAGTGATCAATACGACCTCTACACGCCAACTCCCACTGTCACCTTCGTTGTGGGAATCGGATGAGGATGCGCCAGATTGCCGTCAATGCGGTCGTAGGTTCATGATATTCCTTCGACGTCACCACTGCCGGTATGTAAACGGATGTTTTTTTTGTGTGAACGCATCGAGTGCCCAAGCCTAACCGTTGCATGTATAGTCGGTGCGGACTTGTGTTCTGTGATAGATGCACCTCCTCACGTTTCCCCTTCCCCATCCCTGCTCAAGCAGAAAATGCCGCTTCCATCTCATACCAACGAGTGTGTGACACCTGCTTGGCTCTGTTGAACTCCTCGCCAAGGAGAGCAAACTCCATTATGAACTCTTCGCTGTTGAGTCGAACGAACAGCCAAGCCAGTTTGATGAATGAATGCCCGGTTTGCTTTGCCTCGCTGGCTTCGATCTCCATGGATAGAGGGGCCCAGGAACAACACGTGCAAGAGTGTTTGGAGACCAGAGAATTTAGCACCTCTCCCAGAGGTTCTAGATACCTAAGTATGTCTTGTTACCTGGACTCGAAACCATACATCACATCCCTTGGCTAAACGTCTTTTCTGTGGCCGCAGATTTCAAACTAAAGGAAGATTCCAACCTGTTAGGACAGGAGTGTCCGATATGCTTTGAAGAGTTCGAGCTAGGTAGGTGTTCCATTTGGTCAGGGCCGCGTTTAGCACCAAATCACCAACTCACGAACGTTTACTAGATGAAACCATAGCCAGGCTGACCTGCCTATGTACCTATCACCAAGGAGTGCATTGATTCGTGGTTTGGCCGCGGAAAACAATGTCCATTCCATTCACGCTGACGAAGAGCAGCCTCCGTTGCCTGACTCCATTAACCGAATGCAACCCTTTCGCCCAAGAGAATATACCAATCTGGGACATCGTCATCCAATCACCACCGCAAAGTATGGGTATTCGTGTATATAAGATACAACTTGATTCAATATACTCTTCCGTCGGTCCGAAGATCAGCTCGTTTGATGTATGTGCTCCATTATATTGACTTCTCCCGACCAGCCCAACGCTGGTTGACTGGTCCCGATTTCGCGCAACGATTACCCCCTCCGTCCCATCAAATCCATAGAAATGACACTTCCGACCCAACTATCAAATAAAGTGAAAATAGCCGTGTAAAGAGAGAACTTTTCATTGTGTGTGTATGGGGGGGCTTTTTTTCAACAGGTCGATTGGACCTTGTACACACCAAAGTCGAAAGAATATTGCAGGTAACAGAGTGAAAAGAAGTGTGGTAAAGAGCACGTGTATGTATGTGTGGGTGATTGTGTTTGCGACGGAGCGTATTCAACACAAAATAGCATAAAGAGCGCATTTTCCAATGACGCATCAATTACTGAATAGGCTCGCCGGGAAACCGCTGAATTCGGAGATTTCATCGACACTAATACCACTGGGGGTAGTGTAGGATACCTTCAGGCGGAGTCGAATGGGTGTCTACATGAGGGAACAGGGGATTACTACGAAGAGCGGAGATGCCGCGACAAGGGAAACAAACAAATACCTTCTGAGGATTGGCGATTCTGATCAACTGGGTGGCTGACTCATTGACGGGTATCTGAGTCGAGGAGATCGATTGCATTTGCAGCTTCTGAGATTTGGGCACAGCAATTTGGAAGGAGAGATTCTCGATTCTGGCCCCGACCGCCTCGTTAAGGAAGCGTATTTTAATGTTGACGACATTGGGGTTCTGGGAGTCTTGGTTGGGAATCATGACAACCTTGAACCCATTTTTGTTGTATGCAATGTAGCCTCCGGCTAATTATAGAAAAAAGCATTAATACGCTGCTACGCCGACTCGAGGGCATTCGATCATACCTGGTGGTTGGGCTGTGTTGGTGGGTGATTTATGCTGGATAGGAATGCTATTTCCCATTGGCATAGAGCTTGGTGGACTAGATGCTGCAGGGGAGGAAATATCGCCCAACAAGTCTAAAAGGCTATCACTTCCCTGAGTAGACTTTGTAGAAGTTGTCTGTTGGAGATTACTCATGGTATTGATACCGGTGGGAGAAGTACTCTGTGGATTGGATAAATTACTAGAGCCAAAGATGTCGGCCAGCAAGTCCACCGTTTGATCCGATTGGGAAGGCTGGGATGAAGCAGCCGAGGGCTCATCTCCAAGTAGATTCAACAAGGCCTGAGGAAATCACAAAGATCAGTAAAAGTCGTGGTGAGAGGTTTGATCTCGGTAGTTACATTTTCTTGGTTACGTGAGGATTTGCTGGTGTTTCTTGGCTTCGATTTCTCAAGAACTAAAGTAAGGAGGTCAGTGATTGCCGAAGTGCTCGAAGCCAAAGTCCCATCTAACCTGGGCTATGCAGGTCCGGTTTAGGCTCAGGCGCTGGCATACGTTCCAGGACTGCCGAGCGAATCTCGTTGTAGCCATACAAGTTTTTGTATTCGTTCGCACGTTGCTGAACCTCCGTCTCGGCACTATTGGCGAAGGTGTTGATGATGTTTTTGATACGCTCTTGAACGCTTCGCTCTTTGAATCGGTCGGTTAGTTTGATCAGAGCAGTCATTATATATTCTCTGATGGTTTGGTTGGCATAAGGACTGTTGAGGATATTCTCCATTAAGGCAACCACATCGGATTCTGTAACCTATGAAACCATGATGGCTTAGATCCGATAGATACCATATTGCTCTGATAAAGATTTACCTCGCGGACAAGCTCCTCTTCCTCAAAGCTACCACCCTTTACAAGGAGATCACCAAATTCACCAATGATCCAGACGCCAACAAGAACTAGCGCTTCCTGATACAAGCAGAAAACAAGGTAAATTCATCTGGCCAATGAAAGAAACAATAGGCGCTGTACTTTGGATATATCTTGTTTCAGCGAGGCAAATAGCTTTTGTGCGGTGTAAGTCTGTAGTTCCGTGGCATTGGCAACGATTCGAATGAAATTAGAAAGCGTTTCCTCACGGCAGTAGTTTCCAGCCTGCGAGTCATGGTTAGTATATTGGTCTGAGTGAGGATTCGTGAAATGCTCTACCAGCTTCAACACACGCAACACGGTGTCAATATGCCAACGCTTGTTGGGTGCAAACCTGAAGAATCGGTTAGTTTCCTTGAGTGAGGTGTGCAGAAAAAGGATTTTTACCTATCAGCTGCAGCGCAAATCTTTGTTGTCATTCCCGCTTTGAATTCGGTGTCTGCGATCTCCAGGAAAGTGAGGAGTTCTCTGGTCATGGCACGCACATTTGCCTCATTTATAAGCGCAAAGGACAGCTCGAGTGCACGTCTTCTAATAGAAATGTCGGGATCTTTTAGACATTCCACCACAGTCATACGGTGACGCTGCACGTTCTGTATGTCGATAGCTACAGTCTTATTCAATGTGTCTAATGCAACATAGCTAAATTAAGAACGAATAGTATGGTCAGATGAAGCTCGATGCCAGGAATTGCTTAACCATTGGGACTACCGTAAGTTGTTGTCTTTGTTCTTGATAAACCGTCCGAGGATATTGATGGCAAGAACGCGTAGCCCGTGATCGGATTCTGTGCCCATTATGGTGGTAACGGTTTCGTAGAGCACAGAGTTTCCGGCATTTTTGGCTGAATCAGTATTGGTAGCTACCTAAACACCAAGGACCTGGGTGAGTATCAAATCCCTCCCAAACCATCCGTGTAATGCATCAACAAACCTGAGCCAAAACATCATTCATTGCCTCACTAGCGTCATCGTTATTTTCTCCTAAATATCTCAGCAGACGAATAATCTTGACTTGCAAGAAAGGATCGGTGATTCCGGTGATATCATGATCAGGTGAAAAGCCGCCAGAAGAGAGAGCTTTCAGGCGCTTGACTAGCGTGGGAATAGACTGGTGAGAGATTAATGCATGCTGAAACCATGGAGTCCACGTTTAGAGAACCATACATTGACAAACACAGAAACATTTTCTGGATTTTGTTGGCACAATTCTATGATTAATGTGACACCGGTCAACATAACGCTATGACTTTTGTCAACGAGAAGGGAGTTGGCGGGCTCCACTAGGTTTTCATAGAGATCGGGTGCTTTACGGACGAGTCGAATGGCGCATAAGGCAGCCTTAATTTAGATGTGTTGAGGAGTGGGTTACGTTGGGGATGCTCTAGTAATTGTCAACGTACTTTCTTCTTCATATACGTGTTTGAGCTCTTCATTAGCTTCTCTACTTCGTCAATCAAGTCCTGTGCCATTTCACCAGATGCAATATTCCCCAGCGTGCAGAGTGCTAAACCAACAATGTACATGTTGGAGTGATTCAGATCACTGTGTTGGGTAGAGTAAGCAAGAAATATAAGCTTGAAAGGAACACGAAGAAACGGTGGGAAATATGGGTTACTTTTTCAAAGAGTTGGTGACAAGAGTGAGCAGCTCTTGGTTTTCGTCAAGTAACAGCATCATCCCAAGATAACCGAGACGTTTATCCGCGAAGCGACTAGAGGCAACAAGTTTCAAACACTCGATTTGGCCCCAGTGTGCAGGGTAACCCAACATGTGAATGTACAAGAGTTTAGCAACATTATTGTATCTCGAATCGGTATTTTCCTCCTTGAAGGAGGTTCTAAGGGAAGCGGATTCCTTTTGTATCACCGTTCTCTCATCAGCGGCCGTTTTGCACTTGCGGATGGCTCTGATGAAATCTAGGTCAAGTTCAATGGCGTTAGTGCTTTCTTGGTTCGGGGGGACCACTCTGGGCCAACATCTCAAAAGAGTGCAGGGAAGCTACCTTTCAGTCGATAATAAGGCATAGATGCAGTTCAAGTTGAAAATTCTTTAGATAAAGGGTGCAGGTTTTGTCTCAACAATGGGCACGGCAACGAGATAAAGTCCCCAGAAATACGATTAAGAGCTCACTTCCTCGCCTTGGTTGGAAGAAAACCACTTTACTATATTTGTCTGACGCAACCTGACTACTGTTAAGCAAGCATTTACAGTTTCGAGGCGGCTTCACGTGATATGTTCAGTCCACATCTCGGTGGTGGGTGAGGATCAAATTTCGATGGCTTCATTCGATAGATCTGTCAACATTCCAACTCAGCCATTCGCATGGCCAGCACCTAGTTGGAGTTTGGGCAACGAGAGTGACAGGTGGGGAACGAGTTACTTTAATGGATTTAGTCAAGGTAGGGGAAACCGAATCAAATATCCTAACATATATTCGTTAGCACATCTGAATGCAGTGGATGATGGATTATTAAAACGGAATGTGGATGTGATAAGATACATGTTCTGTAGCAAGAAAGTGATTGGGATTATGTGATGTGGGTTGAGGAGTAGAAGGGGAGGTGAATATCGAAATCTACCAGTAGAACAAACAAAATGATATGAGACAGAGATTGTATATGATTTAAACAGCTTCGCTGATAATAGAGAACGCTCTCTTATAGATTTCGAGCATGGTCTTGCACTTCTCCCTCTCAGCCACAATATTCTCGTCCTCCTGTAGAAGCTCCTCGAAAGCTTCCTGTTTGTAAAGCTCGGAGACAAGGCGGTTTTGAATGTTTTCGCGGATATTGTTGATCAACAGGTGCATCACGGTTTTCGGGACAAGGTCTTGAATGGATTTACGAACAATGTTGAAGTAGGAGGTAATGAGTGATCTGATCAACTGAGTCTCCATCTCTTCCCTTTCCGAGAGCTGGTTTCCTTCGTCCGAATCCGAACCGGCCGCTGTAGATTTTTCAGAGGCTTGTCGGTTCTTGCTTTCAATCACCCTATCAGGCATCACCATATCTTTCACGAAGGTCTTTTGAGATTCCGAGTCCGACTTCTCGTTCTTGTTACCGAAGAAGTAATTCATGAACCTATCGTCGTTGGCGGCAGCAGCGTCGTCTTGGTCGTCCTGGACGGAGTTGATTACGGCTGGGAGCTGAGAGGGATTGACCTGGGTAACGATTAGTATTAGGGGGAGGGAACCAGTCGAACGAGTGGCCATAGAACTTACTCGCTTAAGCTTCTCTTGCTCTCTTCTCTTCTTGTGAATCTTCTTCTCCAATGCTGCGATGGCTCCGCTTCCGCCAATGAAGTCAGGATGGTTGGTATTGATGTAGGCCATTTCGATGCTGATCAAGCTTTCGATGTAATTGGAGGTTGGGCTCAACCTTTCCCGCAAGAGATCGGAGACAACCTCGATGATCTTGGCATAGAGCTTGGGGTATTTCTTGAGCTCCAAGCTGCTTGAATTGTGGCAGATCTTGATCAGTTCTTCGTAGGCAAGCTCCACACAGCGCAAACTGGGGGGCTCCAGACGCTTGATTTGGGGTTTAACCAAAAGCTCAAAGGCAATCTCTGGGACAAACAACGAGGGGCGTGGCCCGGTGGAGTTTCTAATTGCGGTACGAATGTCCTGCAAGGTCAGATTGCCGCCAGGGCTAATGGAGTCTAGGGCATTTCCAAAGATGTTGTTGAAGATATAATAGATCCGGGCGCCGCCAGACAACTCTGCGGTGGAGAAATCGGACGAGGTGCCGTCGATCGAAGAGATGAAGCTATTGGCGAACTTGGTGAGTAGTCGGAGAATGAGAGTGCCCTTGTTCGCTTCCTGTGATAGGGAAACATCGCCGAACGAATTGAGCTCTAGTTGAGTTTGTCCGATGAGCGCATTTAGCTTGGCCTTCATATCAGGAAGCTTTTCACGGATGTGTTTTACTAAAACATTGTTGAGCGTCTTGCCAAGGTAGCCAGTGCCACATTTATCAGCAATACTCTTGTAGGCGGGGTGGGATTTGAAGAACTCCGCCTCCCTTTCCAAAGCCTTGGAAATAGGCACATTGGCTACGTTGTCTTGTTGGCTTCTATTCACCACTCCGATGAAGCCCAGTTTAAGGTGAATTATGCGGCCAGTTAAGATATCCAGTGCATTGGTTCCGGCATCCATCAGGTCGATCTTGGTAATAACCCCAATGGTTCTCTTGCCTAGATACAAGATATCAGCACTCAGGTTAACCCACTGCAAACCATATCTCAGTCTTACCGTCAGGATCGACCTCTCTAGCCACCTTTAAGCTCTCCGAATTGACGATATCGACATTGGCCGGGCTGACAGCAAGAATGATACTACATTGCCATGTCACGCAGGTGAGTATTGATCACAAAAACTGGCTGATAAGCTAAGTACCTGTTTGGCTTGTTTATGTAGTCGAAGATCAAATGCCTGGTCTGTTTTTCAATATCCGACGGCTGGTCTCCAATAGGAATCTAGTTTACCAAGAAATCAGTTAGGCTTCCGCGGGCTGAGGCGAAACCTCCTTGCGGGAAACTTACTTTAGTCAAGCCGGGCAAATCGACCAAAGTCAGGTTCAGGACGTCGGGAGAGTGGATTTTAAGGTGAATAGGTACTCGGGAGATGCCCTTGTTAGCGCCTGCGAGACGAGAGGTTTCTTTCTCAATCTCCGCGCGCACCTCATTCAGATCAAAAAACTTCTTGTCTGCAACGTGCAGAAACTCGGCGTATTCTGCAACCTCGGAGCTCTCGTTCTTGGGAACATTCACCAATTGGAGTACGAGAGGGCGACGAGTCACAATTCCACTTCCTCTGGGGAGGAAGTCTCGACCAACAATGTTTTCAAGAACGGAGGATTTGCCAGAAGATTGCGAGCTGTTATGTGAATAGAAAGTTACCAAAGGGTTCGCAGGGGATTGACCGGACCAATTTCAACCTACCCAACAACCACAATCTGGGGAAGGTCTATCTGATCGTTCCCGACAGTGTTGAACACATCTTGAAGTTTGTTTACCAATGGAATGAGGTCGTTCATCGTATTGAAAGGAGGCACTGCTAGTTCTCGTCTGAACCTACTTCGGTAAATAGCAACCTCACAAATGCAAAACTTCTAAAGGATCCCCAAAAACCTAGTCTAAAAGCAATCTGTGCATTAGATAGATCTGAGTAAAATAACCCCAACAAGTCTATCGTTGCCACCTCAGGATCAGAAAATTTTCTGGAAATGGAAGATTTACAAAATTGGAAACTGCCTCTCCTGTTGCTAAATTTGTTGAACTATTTGATAATTTGGGTGCTTAATTCTGCATGAGTGTGGATGCGTTTATTATGATAGGGTTAGTCACTGAGATAGCTATTAATAGGTGGGTGATGTTGGATGTTCGTTGTGGCGGCTGCGAGGAAGGCGGCTAAGCGCAGGAGAGGGTGTCAACCATTTAATGGATCGTAGTTTTCCGAGACCAGGCCAAGGCCGAAGGGCTGGGAAACAGCTGGATGAGGTTGCTCATCGTGCTCTTCGTTCTCAAGACCCTCGCTCTCGAACGCATCATCATCGCTATCCATGTCACTCAAGCCGAAGTTTGCCCCGCTGTGGATTGGCCTACTCGTTACCGGGACGTTGGTCAGGCTAGGGCTTTTCCGTGCGAAATTCGACTCGGTAAGGTTCCCTCGAAATCCGTCGAGTGTTTTCTTGAGTAAAGAGAATTTCTCCTTTTCAAAATGTATCTGGATCTCTACAAACTCGTTGAGAGCCTTTCGAAAGTCCTTCGCCTTTTCCCTCTCGAACCTGACCAGCTCTTGAGTGAGATTCTTCTGGCACGAGCCAAATACTTTTTTCTCAGCCTCCACGTTTTCTGTTGCCTGGCAGAAAATGCAGATTAGTGCCGAACTTTTCCCAACGATCGTGTGGCGAGTGATTTACTTTGGTTTCTTCGGCAATTGCTGCTTGGATTTCCGGGGTAGTTTCACTCATTTTAAGCTTGAGTTTCTCCGTTTTATCCCTTCTCTTGTTCCGCTTTTTTACAAGCCTCACATATTCTGCCAATTTCTCCGTTCGGTTGTTCATCACATGCTACCAAGAGAGTCACAACACGGTTCGACTGCTGTGAGAGGAGAGGAGTGATCACTTACCTTGATAGACTCTAGCATATCCTTATATTCTAAAAATACATCGCCAAAGCGGAATATTTCGGCCTTGCCCTATTATTGCGAGCATAGTAGCAAAATGAGCGTTTGTGCGGTGATAAGACTCGTGTCAGATCGAAAGACAAACCTGTCGACGATTAATGTACTGTAAATCATCAAGCATAATGGCAAATTGCTGCATTTCCGCATCAAATCGTTTGTGCCTTTCTCGATTGTCAATCTTGGTCCCAGGTCCCATTCTATATTTGCTGTGTAGTGAGTCGATTGCTATGTCGCCGAACTGGCTAAGAACGTTTCCTAAAGCTAGAATCGCAGGGACACTTGAGTAATTAGCAACGACGAGAGTTCTTGTATGAGTAAGTAAACACCTTCACGCTGCTCCACGACCGCATTGATCCCCTCTACAACCAGACTAAAATGGTTCTCCAACATTAAAATGTACATTTGCCGCCTTTGGAATTCTTCCTGTTCATTCTGCAATAAAAGACGGGATTTTAACGTTTACTCCAGATGCTATAGGCAGTAAACAAGACTACTTCTTCAACTGCTTCACTAGGTCTAAATATTCTGAATCCCCGCTCGTAATTAGGCTTCATTATTTGGTTCAGGAAACCAAAACCCAGAGTTCCTCGACGGGTGTCTATCACATCAAGATGCGTCTGCAAACATAAGTGAAGGTTAGAAATGAGTGCTGGATTGAATTCTGGAGTGCAAAAAAGTTGAAGAAATCACCATCTCGTTTGAAAGGAAATACTGCATATCAGGATGGTCTACAATCTCCGGGCGTGACGCTAATTTACACAAGAAACGCTCTACTTGCAGCCTTTTGTTTTCCACATGATCGAGGTCGTTTATCAACGCTTGATTAGGAGCATCTGGTAGGGGAGGGAGAATCATATTTGGAAAAGCTGTGCACAGCTTTGAGTGAAGCCACTGTATTTGTTGGAAATTCCTAAAAACGGTGTTTGTCGAAGTCGGTTCGTCGTCAATTGTTTCCTAGAACACGGTTAATCTCGACCCCAACTGAGACAACAATCATGCCAGCAAACAAGCCAAGTCGTACCTGATAGGATACCGCTATCTTGAAGGTGATGATTCCTGAAGCAGAAGCTGCCTCGGGAATGGTTACTGATAAATGCATTGTTTGGCTGTATGCTGTTTGCACTGAACTTCACTTTAAAGCTTGAGAGTCATAAACACAGGGCAGCCACAAACTCGACACTTTGAATTGTTGAAATCCAGGGATTATCTTTGAGAGTTGATAAGGCCACTATGCTCTAGTCGCTTTTAGAAAAAGCCCAAAAGCTCAAATGCCCAGTCAGGTCGAAAATGCCAGATGTTCACCCCGATATTAGGACTGGGCATGTTTTCTACGTGACCAGATCAACCAGAATTCAACTTCATGCTATCTAATACATCATACTGGATTCAAACATTTGAGAACTAGCAATTCCACTTCATGCCATCAGAATCGTAATATGGTGGCACCTCTGTTTTTGGTAACTATGCTGTCTCTGAAATATCGACCAATCGCCTCGGATTTTGTAATAATATAGGAATATGCTGGTCAATCAAGGGAATCACGTATCCAACGTTCACTGGTTATCAAGTTCACATTTGGTTTTCTTTGATTACACTAGCGAGTGTTCGAAGAGTGGCCAAAGCAAGTTAGGTCAGTTGGTCTTGTTCAAAGCACGAAGCGTTTCCTGCCAAAACAGATTCTCTTTGCCGGGATTCCTGTTTCTACCTGATACCGCTACTCACTCACTTTTCAGAAGTCTTTAGATACTACTGGGGCTCAAGTATTAGCTCAGTCCAAAAGCAACGATGTTTGGCCTATCTACCAAATCCGAGGCCTCTCTGTTGAAGGTCATCATTTTATCCCTTATCGCGGTTGTGGCTATATCCTCCCGCCTTTTCTCAGTTATTCGATTTGAATCGGTCATTCATGAGTTTGATCCTTGGTTCAACTACCGCACCACTCAACATCTCGTTAAAAATGGCTTTTACGAGTTTTTGAACTGGTTCGATGAGCGCTCTTGGTATCCACTGGGGAGAGTTGTGGGTGGTACCGTTTACCCAGGGATCATGCTTACCGCCGGGATCATATACAAAGTATTGCACTTCTTCAACTTCACCGTAGACATCCGAAATGTCTGTGTCTTCCTCGCCCCCGTGTTCTCCGCTCTGACCTCTTACTCCGTCTACCTCTTGACCAAAGAAATCAAAGACTCCTCAGCCGGACTTTTGGCCGCCGCCTTCATCGCAGTTGCCCCCGGATATATTTCTCGTTCAGTAGCTGGTTCCTATGACAACGAAGGCATCGCCATTTTCCTGTTGATGTTCACATATTACTTGTGGTTGAAATCCGTCAAGCTGGGCTCCGCTCTGTACGGAGTGCTGACTGCCTTGTTCTACTTCTATATGGTGTCAGCCTGGGGTGGATATGTTTTCATCATCAATTTGATTCCTCTCCACGCCTTTTGCTTGATCTTGATGGGTAGATTCTCGTCCCGCTTGTACGTCGCCTACTCGACATTCTACACCATTGGTACGTTGGCATCCATGCAGGTTCCTTTTGTCGGTTTCCAACCTACCAGAACAAGCGAGCACATGGCTGCCTTTGGCGTGTTTGGCCTTGTCCAGATTGTTGCCTTTGTGAGCTTCGTCAAGAGCCAATTGCCAACCAAGCAATTCCAAACCCTTCTTACTTTCTCGGTGATTGGCCTCTCCATTATTGGATTTGCTGCCATTGTGGGGTTGACGATGGCCGGTTACATCGCTCCATGGACCGGTCGTTTCTATTCCCTTTGGGATACCGGGTACGCCAAGAAGTACATCCCTATCATTGCTTCCGTGTCGGAACATCAACCTACCCCATGGCCCTCGTTCTTCTTCGACCTCCAAATGCTTGTGGTCTTCTTCCCCGCCGGAATCTATTTGTGTTTCAAGGAGTTGAAGGATGAGCACGTGTTTGTTATCCTGTACAGTATCACTGCCTCCTATTTCGCTGGGGTCATGGTCCGTCTGATGCTTACACTCACGCCTATTGTTTGCGTCACCGCTGGTGTTGCCATTTCAAAGCTTTTGGATACATACCTCAAGGAGACGACAGACGCCACTGTTGAAGTTCCCTCCAGCACCAAAACATCCACCAGCAAAGCCGATAGCAAACCAGAGACGAAGAGCGCAGAGATTCCAGTGGGCATCAAGAGTTTCGGACCCAAGCTTGTGGTGACCGCCGTATTGTTCATATTCCTTGGCCTCTTCATGATCCATTGTACTTGGGTTACATCCAATGCCTACTCCTCGCCCTCTATCGTACTGGCCTCCCGTCAAGCGGATGGATCCCAGTATATCATCGATGATTTCAGAGAGGCATACTACTGGCTTCGTAAAAACACCGACGACGACGCCAAGATCCTGTGTTGGTGGGACTACGGCTACCAGATCGCTGGTATGGCCAACCGCACTGTTCTAGTCGATAACAACACCTGGAACAACACACATATTGCGACTGTCGGTAAGGCGTTGGCATCTTCGGAAGATGATGCTTATGAAATCATGCGTCGTCATGATGTCTCCCATGTGCTCGTCATCTTTGGCGGTGTCATTGGGTACTCTGGCGACGATATCAACAAATTCCTGTGGATGATCCGTATCGCTGAGGGAGTCTACCAAGACGGAGTCAAGGAAGAAGATTTCTTCTCCCATGGTGACTACCGTGTTGACGCCGGCGCCACCCCCGCCATGAAGAACTCGTTGATGTACAAGTTGTCGTACTATCGTTTCGCAGAGCTCTTCGGCGGGCAAGCGTACGATCGCGTCCGTAACGCACAGATTCCAAATGTACCCATCAAACTCCACACCATGGACGAGGCGTTCACCTCGGAAAATTGGATTGTTCGTATCTACAAGGTCAAGGATATCGACAACCTCGGAAGATCCCTCAGCGACGCTGCAGCCTTCGACTCTGGCAAGATGACCAAGAAATCACTCAGAAAGCCACTTAGCAGTCGTTACTAGCCAACTTGCATTGGATCCCTAGTCCTAACCGTTTTCCTTTTTCACTCCTGGAGAAAAGTAGTCGATCTCAATATTCGAGAGAATCATTTTTTCAATTCAATAAATTACCGTCAATACGAATGGTGGCCATGATGTATCGATTGTTCTGGTTCATTAACGTGGTCACACCTAGGTTCGACTATTAATCATTTTTAGGGCCACTTGTGTCGTATCTACTTTTCCTTCCACCAGATTTTCTACTTTCGGCCTGAACCATAAGCTAGCTCTTGTGGAGAATAAGATGAGTGAACCTTATGAAGACGGCGAGATAGTAACATATGAAGATACGCCATTTGCCGAGTATTTAGCTTGTAATTACTTCAAATATTTGTGTGCAGTCTCAGTTAAGAAAGTGGCTAAAAAGGGGTTTCTCTTTCGCTTTATGAATTACAGCCATCGAATGTAAAGAAGAGGTGGTTCGCGTGACAGATTTGCCTGATAAACAAGCATATTTAAGCGAGCTGATGGAATTGACCAGCTCGTGGTTGGTTCAAAAATGGAGTGATTTTGCTGTCAGTCAACCTTCTTTCAACTCAAGAGTATAGGTCCAAATACTTAACATTTGTGCATCTTCTGAGTAGGAATTCACCTCGGTTTCGTTGACGCCTGATCAATTCGCTCGTTTTGACGAGGAATTAAGCCACTTGGTCAAAGCCTCATACCTTCTTGCTGATTCTCCATTGATCCACTACTACCCTTTACAAAAAAACGCTCGAGATAGTGTTCAAGGTCCAACTTCACAAACGAAGTCTAAGATGGCAGGAATCTCCGTGCTCTCCATAGTTGGAACTTCGTTACTGGTACCGAAAACTCGTTCCTGGTTGAACCTAATACTTCGTGAGAAGTTTCACATCTGGAGTAAGCCCAGTAGAAAATCACCTTGGTTATGGCTCGGCCTAGTCTCTGGGTCGTTAACAGGTGTTGGGGTAACATCAGTTTTGCTCAAACGACAGGTATGTTTACACAGATTGATCAAGCCGTAAAGATTTCTGGACGAACCCTCCTCAACAGGCCACGAAGCGAGTGCTTGCAACCCAGAAGGAGATCCTTGAGGTGTTGGAGCGATTAATCTTCGCCAGCCAAAGCATCGATATTCGTATTCACAAGTCAATGAAAATGGTTCAGGAGATTGAATTAGTCTCTAGAGGCTATAGACTGTATCCTTTTCGTATCTTCAGCGTGCTATCAAGAGAAAATCAATAGGTCATCCTTAACTGAGGGCCAAGCTCAACCATCCTGCCACCAATATCGCGTATTGAGCAGAACTCCTCGACGCATCGGTGTTTAAATTTCCGACGTGCGCTCAATGAGATCATCAAGGATGGAGTCGAAGTGTATCGAATGTTCACGAGCCTTGTTCTAAAGAACACCAAGTCACCGGTGTACGAGCTGGCAAATAACTCCAATGCGGCCTTGGAGACTGATGAGCTAACACTCAGCTCCATCAAGCGGAGGTTTCAAATGTTCCACGAGATGCGACGCTTCGCTTTCATCGAGCTTCTCAAGGTAGAGAATCACCTGCATCCATACGCATTTGTCGCCACATGGAAACCGCTGGTCAATGAACTGGAACACCTGATTGAGACAACCAATCAGTTGACGCTGAGGTTGACGAACGCGCAAAATTTGGAGTTCAAAGTAGAGAATATTCCGATGATGGAGCCCACGCATACCAGCTCGAAAGGCACCTCCACACAGAGTAAGGGGTTACTTCAGGGCTTAGCATTGCTGGAGCAGAATATACGAGCGATTCAGGCAAAATTATATATTTGCAGTCAAGATATCCGGGATTCCGGTGAAGGTAATGCAATGAGGGTCAAGTGTCCTTGTGTCTTACTGACCAATGACTTAGAGCTCAACAAGGATACTCTGGTGAAACAGTACCTCGCTGTCAAGCAAGACTTGAGTAATCTTACATATGAGTGGGAGCAGAGTTACGATAGGCTCATGAGAACCTTCGAGCCCCCAGCTTCAGGTAAGCCTTCATCACACCGGTTGAAAGCGCACTTGACTAAAGGCCACCAGACTCTAAGCCAACGCAGGTTATTACCCATCCTCTGCCCCAAGAGCCACCCGAAAGTTCCAGAATAATTGTGTGGGATTCTCCATCGGAAGAGCTTGAGGTGACCGAGAGGGTATTTGAGGCGGTGTCCGGGACCGCTGAGGATGCGAAATCAGTAGAAAAGGTAGGATGGTGTTTCTGGTGATGCAGATATGGGTATTAACAAGGTGCATTGCAGAAATTAACTCGTGCTGAGCGGATCCAGATACAAAAGGCGCGTAGAGAGGACGAGGTAAGATCAGTATCCACTTCGGTTCCACTTGTATGTGCTAACTTCAAATTCGACAGAAACAACTCAAAATGAAGCAGCGTGAGGTCTCCATGATGGTGGACGAATTAAAAGATGTCGTCAAAAGGCGTAAGCATGACAAAGGCCTAGACACCGCAGCGACTCCCACCAACACAGATTAGCATTTTTGACAAGTGCCGTTCGTGGTCCTGAGAGTGACTGGCAACAAGAATAAATTGTACATTACAACTTCCATTAGAAAGTTCCAAAAGAGTGGAATGCCGTCTTTGATAGATGTTTATTTCAGATTTGAATCGACTTCAAGTAGCTCATGCGGTATGGGTTATCTTCGGCTGGACGGTTGATAGCAGTCCATTTTGGCTCCTCTTGGAACAAGCGCATGGCAACGATGAAATCCTTGGTGTCGGAGCAGAAGCGGTGATATATGCCGGCAGGCTAAGTTTGGAGGCAATTAGCTCTGGGTGGTACCATTCCCGATTTTTAAGCTTGTGAAACAACATACCAAAACAATCATATCTCCAGCCTCCATTGCAATACGAATCCACTTGTCACTGGTGTCTACACCACGTTTAGTATCATTCTGTCGACTTTATACAAGGTAGTGATGCTTACCTCTGATATCAAAATACCCCGAGCCTTCGAGAATATAGCGAATCTCTTCATCCTCATGAAGATGTCTGAGAAGAGTTACAAATATTAAACAAAGTCTGGTGACTGTCGCAGAAAGGAATCCACTCTTACTCTTCAAAGAACATCTTGATCTTCTCCTCATAATTTGGCAACTTGTCAGGAGAAATGGTTACCTTGAATTTGTAAGCCATTTGTGTTAGTTTCCCAAAGCAACCTCAAATCAACAATAAATATACTACTTACCACGTCCCGATTCTTGTACTGTCTCTCTTCAGCAATCTTTTCAAGCTGTTGGCGACCTTCCTCTCCTGCTAGGCGCCAGTATAACACACCAGCTTCCTTGAGTGTTTCAAGAGATACAGGCTGGTTGGGATTGAGCTGGTGAGCTTCACGAGGATCTGCTTGGGAATTAGTGTCGTAGTAGTAGGCGTGCATTATTAGTGAGAAAGGCCGCTCAAAGAATTGGGAATATCAACCACCCATATATCCAGCACTGACAGAATCGAAATTTTCTTCAACTGCAACGAAGTAATAAATTTATTCCGTGGATCGGTTTAATGGTTGTCTCTGTATTTGGGAAATGGCTTCGTGTAGATGATTGGCAGGCAACATCGCGTGCTTCGGAACTGATCGAATGTTGGTTTATTTGGTTAGTGAATGAGTAGTGATTGTGAAGCGGTCTCGTTGGCAGTAGCCATAACGGTCTGAAACAGAAGGTCAGTGTGATGCAGTAACAAAAATGGGTTCTATCTCATCCTGGCGTCTATTTGGGAAGTCTCTTGAGGGTGTGTAGCAGATAAAGTGAGCTAGTAAGCAAAGCTAGAGAGCCGCCCTGATGAGCTGCACCCAATGAGACTGGAACAACATATAGCAGGGTGGTGATGCCCAGAGTAACTTGCACAAGAGCTACACCCAAGACAGCATTGACAGCAGTCTTGACATGTTTAGGAAGAGGAAGTCTCTTCGAGTAGTAATACAAGGCAGTGACAGCAGCAAGCGATGTTGTAGCCTAGCGGAAATCATATGAGCGCATGAACTAAGAAATTGGCATGTTATTACTAACCAAGACGCGATGTTCGAACTGAACCGTGACTGGGTTGTCAAACATGTTACGCCATTTGCAAGAGTCACCTGGGCGAGCAAAATTCTCGGACCAAATCTCGCTGCTTTCGGGCATTAGTCTACCTCCCATCAATGGGAACTCGTTGTAGAGCATTCCAGCGTCTAGACCAGCGACGAATCCACCTAGGTGACGTTGGTTAGTTGAAGAAAATTATTTACGCTGGGATTCGTAGACTTACCAGAGAAACTAGTCAGCAAGATGAGACCACAAAGTCCGAGAGCCGAGCGGCGCAAGAAGTTAAGTCTAGGATTATTGATACCAGCCAAGAGATGCTGTGCGCACATGTCAACTCTGCGGTCTACCGGATATGGTGAGGTGATACAACTTACCTGATTGCCTCCCTTTGCTAGTTTGGCATTACGAAGAATATCCCATCCAGTCAACAAGCAACCAACATAGAGGAAGAAGGCACTCGCTAAATGGGCTGTCAATCTGTATTGACTCACACGAGGGACTCCCTTGTTTTCAACAAGCTCATGAGCAAGTCCCGATTTTACCATATACCAACCAAGTGCTCCCTAAAATTTAGATGAATAACAATCCACCGGATAAAATAAATCACGATTGACGCACCTGGAAACCAAGCAGACCGCCCAATGCCAAAACACGTTTGGTTACGGCTCTCGACATATGTCCTTTGTAGGCGAAATAGGCGGTGGGAATGATGAAGGCAGCGCCGATAGCGCGTCCCCATAGTCTATGTGCCCACTCAAAGAAGAAAATGAACTTGAACTCATCCAGAGTCATGCCCTTCTCCTTGTTTAACCTGTATAGACGCGAAACAGTTAATCACCGCTACGGAAACCCTGAAATGAGTCACTTCCTACATTTTGTATTCGGGGAATTGTTTGTACTTCTCAAACTCCTCTTCCCACTCTGCTTGAGTGATAGGGGGACGAACACCGGTAACCAGATTCCATTCCACAATGGAGAGACCACTCTCAGTCAGTCTGGTAACACCACCAATAACCACAATGGCAAAGACCATGGCACCAATACCAATTAACCAGTAGCCAACAGCAGGGTGTGTACACACATCGGCCACTACTTTCGAGCTAGCGGGTGCTTTAGCGGCGACTGTGGCCATACTCTTGAAAAAAGAGCATTTAGGAGCACCAATAGCGGCCTTGGGAAGGCGAAGGGTGCGGGTGGCAGAGGCAAACGTTTGACGGAATATGTTGCGGTGTTGTGTGGTGAAACTTCTGCTCAAAACGCTAGGTCCCCAAGGCTTCGACGCGAGCCCGGGATTTACGTTTCGTGATAAAACGCTAAGTCTCAAAGAGGCTCTTGGGAACAAACGAGCCGTGCCTAAACATCTGAGTGCATTCATTCTCTGTGAAAATCTGATGAATCACTGCTCACCGAACAGTGCAAGTACACAAATTATTTTCAGCAAGGCAGAGAATCGTCGCTTTATAAACATCTCCCCGTGGAAACCGCCTCTCTTGACGAAACGGGATCGCATTATGGTTAGCGCAATGCTTTTGGGCCCCAAAAATCCAATCCCAATTACCAACACCTTTATAGCCTTATTCAGTAAAGATTGTACCAGCTTTTGTCGAACTTTCCTTCCTTGAAATAAGCCACATGTTCTAGATCCGCAGACTCGAAGAGGTTGAAATCGCAGATGGATTCAATTTCTCACGTTGCGTATTGTATTGATTGTGAGCTTCGGCTCCTTGACCTTTTGACAGCTTTGAATGGTCTCCGAATATGGGAAGGATGCCCTCTCTATCCGATCGGCGTAGATGCATCATGGTTCCTCTATGGCGGCCTTGGTGCCGTTCTCGAACCCATGTATCTCACCTAGACCATGGATTGTGTTGGACCCCAGACTCCCCCGTTCTTATCAATATCGGTCTAGAGCCCACGTCCTCGACTGGCCGAAATGGATCCGGCCAACTCAAAGTCGCAACTGCTGCCAGGCCAACCTTAATTCTTGCCGTACACCAAGCTGGTTATTCAGGGGAATCATGAGAAAAGATGAGCATTTAGCCGACAATGTGGGTATTTCTGTTGGAAATTTCGGGGTTTATTGAAAGCCTTGGGGAGATCACTGATTAGAAAATTCTATCCTTGGAGCACACATCAAAATCAGATCCCACACCTTGCGTACGGGCACTTGGTTTGGACTAAGCAGATGTACCAAGGGGAATGAGAAATGAACAGTTCCAGCCAATGATTCAAAGTATGGTCTGGTAGATTCCGGCACATATACAATCAGCGCAGTCAATACTACTTAATGCTCATATGTAATATCAACGCACAACCACAACGACAAAAAAGTGGCTTTGGCTGGAGCGTATATCAATTGCTGTACATGAATGGATGAATGGATGTTTAGTGTTACGGATGTCTACTGCCTCTAACCACACATTTTATATCTAGTCTATCAACCACTCTTTACAGCGTTTTAAATATTTGGCCATCAGAACAGTGAGATCGCGCATCACAAACGCGCAAACAACGTTGTTCATGAATTCACTCACTCGGATAAGCCTGCTCAGGACCAGAGACTGAAGTTCTCCAGGTGGCATTTGATGGAACTGCCTAATCCATCGGTCTAGTGAATACAGAGGATTGGTTAAGATTCAGGAGAGAATGGTGATGGACACCGTGTGGGCAATTACCTACGACTTGGCATGTTTGGAACAGCTTGATCAATACGTCGATATAAAGGGACACGTCGTCACTTCAAATCAAGCAGTTAGCCTCGTATCTATTAAAGCGTAAACGCTATATATATATATATATATATTTACTCACATCTTGTCACGGGAGGTTGTCATCCTTTCAAGTGATTTCGTGATACGGTTGCCAAGGGAGAGGAACGAAGACTGGATGGGGTTGATTAATCAATGCGAATTCGTCTAGTAGGAGAAAACCCAAAATACCTGAGATTTCTTGATCGATTCAATGAACGACAGCTTCTTGGCTAGATTGTTTTGCACACTGAACAAAACGGTCTCAAAACTCTCCAACTCCTGTAATGTCGTGATGACATGTAAGCAACTGCCGGTGCAAATATATACAGACTAGCACTTACCTTCAGCATCATGGAAATCTCCGTCTCTTTCATGGATGTCACTGGAGGGACTGTGGTCAAAGTTGGAATCTGTTGGCCCAAAGCAATTACCATGTTGTACAACGTAGCCGTGATCAGCTCGCATGCCGAGATTTTTGCTTCGATGGCGCTAAGCCGCGCCCCACTTTGGTACCTACGGTTTGAAAGATGTCGACATAAGCTTTCGGGACTTCTAGGGCCTTACTTGGATGTAGAAACCTACCATAGACTCCGTGGGATATACATCTTGGCAGAGATAAAACCGCCATTCACCATGCTACGCTCGAAACACCGCATGAGCCAGAAAGGCTGAAGTTCAGGCCTCGGAGGTGGGCCTTCCAACAAAGAGGCACCCTGTAGTGATATTCTAGTTAATCATCCATGTTAAATAAAAGAATAGTTGGCGGTTGCCACTTTCCTCTTGTGGTTCTTCTAGCACAATATCGAACAAGGTCAGCCCCTTGTAAGGTCGGCGATTGGAATTAGTAAAATATAAGCCGGTAGGTGAAGGGTCGGATGAAAGGGCAGTTTGACTATTGTTGTATGACTTCGGCATTAATGATGAATTAGAATTTTGTACAGCTGACTTCATCATGTTGTTAGTGCCCAGCCCCATTGGTAGAGACATCTTTCTGCGAAAATTGGGCGCCAGAACTGATGATCGTGAAGCCAAGTAATCAGCGGCCAATGCTCCTTTTTGCTTCTGCGCGCTTTCGGCCTTTAGAGCAGCCATACTAGTTAATTGTATGGAGCCCCCGTTAGCACCGGGCCTGTCCCTGAGAACAGGTGTAGTGCTAGTAGGGGGCGTGGCACCAGGACGGTATGTTATAACTGAGAGTGGAGGAGGAGGTTCTCGATTGAAGGCTGCTTTTGCGCTCGACAGCAAAGTTCCCTGGGTATCAGCATCCATATTCGTCTCCTTGGAAGTACTGTTGCTATCAGAAGGCCTAATAGCTTCAGGGGGAGGAAATTTGGGGGTTGGGGGTTTGAATGTAGCAGACTTGGGCAACTCTAGGCTGGAATCAGGGACAAGATTTTTTGGAACCTTGTGTTCTTGAGAGGAGCCCAAAGGAGCATCGATATCAGCCTTGATCTTCGAGAAATCTAACGGAGATGGCCGATGCACGGTGGACATGCCGCCTACCTTCCTAGGCAACGAAGATGATCTCAGGGGCAGCAAGCTACCTAAACCATTGAAATCTTCATTGTCGATACAGGCTGGTTGGACTTGCAATTTGGTTTCTTGCAGATCAGGGGTTGACTGGGATTTCTCTGGCGCCAGGTAATATTCAAGGTGATCATCGTCTAAATCAGCGTCAACTTTACTATCTCGGTAGGTGCCGGCTGAATTGGTCCGTAAAATCAAAATTGGCTCAACTATCAAGAGATACTTTAGAGCTTACCAGATTGGTGAGTTTGCACGTCTGGCTTCTGTTTCGGCCTAGCGGTGGACTTGGACAACGTATTTTCGGTTGAGCCTTTTTCTAAACAACAAGGTAGCCGATTGAACCACATGCATAATCAGTAAGCGTAGTGTTGGAATATTAAACAATAAATATCTACCTTGCTCAGGCGAAAGAATAACATTAGGGCTTAATCCAGGAGGAGGAAATGGGGGTGGCGGTAAGTTGTTGAACGTTTGTCGAAGTGATTCTCGTTGCGATAACTCTGACAAAGAATATCCTCTTGATCTGCTGATCCTCTGGCTTGTTGGGCTTGCTCCTTTGTTTTGCGCAGCTAGATTTTCTGTGCTAGAAATGATGGCGGATATCTTGGGCTGAATTTTTGAGTGCAAACTATCCTGCTGCAGTGTACTACTGGACAACTGCTTTCTCAAGACGGGATGTCCAAATGCGTCTTTCCTCTCGCGCATTCTTTCTAAAGAGGGTAACGTTCTTTCGGAAAAAGACCCTCCTCGCATTCTATGATTTTCTCCCAGTCCGTTTTTCGAGGAATTTGTGCCAAGTGGTTGCTTTGTCATAGCTGTTAGCCTTGCAGATGTAGGTGGTAACAATTGAGAGAGTGGTGAATCCGGGGCAATCAATGGCTTCTTCTGAATATTCTCCTGCGACAGTGGATATTCGGCCGATGCTTGCTTTTCTTGGAGAGAATTTGCGTCTGAGGATGGATCAAGTTGAACCCCAGCTGGGAATTGCGAGTAAGCTGAATACCTTGCACCATCCCCAGTGGTGAAATGCGTTCTATTGGGTGCTCTCAACAACGGGGCAGACATCTTTTTTCGCAAATTATGTAGATTAGGTATGACTTGGCTGGCGGCTGTATTCTCATCCTTTCTGATGTCTAGGGCTTGGAAAGTGGGAGATTTGTTTGTGGCTTCTGAGAATCGAAGTGGATGTTAATTTCTACATCACAAGGCTAGCGAACATAGCCAACAAACTTACGCGCAAATGGAGAGTTGAGTCCGGAGGAACTTGAAATGGCGTTTTTGGAATTGTTTAAAAGATATATGCGATTCGTATATGTTTGATGCTTCAGAGAACCAACCGCAAACAAAGTAGCAACATTAGTCTATGCAAAGAAGATCTTGGAAGGTACATCCCTACTGGAAAGAAGCTTCCACAAGAAAACAACAAAGATACTCACAATCTGTCTAAGTTTCTTCCGGTTACTGGCGTTTTCAGCCTTATCCATGACCTGCGACAGCAAGTCCGCAGCCTCCTGATAAGCCAGAATGGCTTCATCCAACTTTTTCTGACTGTCTAGTTGAACAGCATCTTGTGCTTTGCTTAGTGCTATCGTCAGCAAAGTTTTGGGTGAAGTGTTAGGTTGGTTCTGTGGTATAGGGGTCGAAGTAGCTGTCTTTGTCGAGGCAGCCATCTCAAAAGGTTATGATGGCTCGCGCCAAATATCAGCAGGCGTTAGAATTTAAGAAACGTGCTGCGGACGGGGGATTAATAGGAAAACAGAGAAGCTGTAACAGTGTTACTAGTTGGTCGATATATTAGAAAGTATAATTAGCGTGAGCTTTACCGGAAAGACGTCAAAAAAGTAACCAAAGAATGAACTACAGTCAAGTAGCTAGTAGTAATCTGCAAGTATGGAAAGGGGCTATTAGAATAAGGAGTTCAACGTTTCAATGAATGAATTTCGACGATGCTGTTACAAATGGTTGGATAAATTCGACCATAAACGAGGTATCAATCAGTATTTTGACGGTAACCAGAGCAACAAGTGCAATACTACAAATATGCAAAACTCAAAAAATCATAAGCTTCTGCCTCGAAAGGAAACATGACAAATAAGGGAATAATTATAGTGAATTTGCGCACAGCGAGCACCTAATAACAATTTAGGGTCGTGAGGCGGGGATGATTTCTGACACGTTCATCCTCCCTGGCTCCTGCGTGATACCCGTGATGTTGCTTTGCGACACCAAATTGTAGGATTGATGAACATCGTACCTGGCCTTTCCACGAATGGTCCACTTAATGGTTCTGTTGATTGGCGCGAGTGATGGTTTTCGTTACTCTTTGCCATGGCATCTTTGGCGAGTAAGGAACAAAAACCTGAATTTAACTGGTTCTGGCAAACGATGTCTCTGAACGAGGCGTTGCGCCATGATTGGTGGGTACTAAATTACTTACTCAGAGTGTGCAGAAGAGGAGTTGACCGCGAAATCGCACTATGAACCAGAAATAAACCATATTAAGCCATAGGTCAACTCAGGTCAGATACACACCACAGTTGTCAGGATAAATGAGACAAGGTTCACTTAGGCTCATACGATTCCAAGTTTCTGGAGACGCTTTCTCTATTGGATCACTTCGGTTTCGATGTGTGCAATGGCTATTGGACCCGAGGCCTCAAGTATGATAATAAGAATGCATACTTGATTAGTACTTTACTTGCAAGTTTAGAGACTTATTAATCTCCGACATAGCACGCAGGGATACAATGCAACGCCTGCGTCCATCTCTAAGTGGTGCATCATTGATTAATCTCATTTTGTCCACTGCTCGCAACAAGGAAGGAATCCATACTGCTCCTCTGATGCCACCGTTTGTTTGTCTTCTCGGAATGACTGATAGGAATTAATTGAGGGGCACGCCTGAGTTTTTTAGTTGGATGCGCGCGTGCATAAATATCTTTGGTTAAAGCCACATGAGTTCTTATTTCGGTCCATATGCAGGGTGACTCGTATCAAGAAACGAGAGTTCATCCGACACCAAGTGGTGTTAGCTCAAAGTGTCTTCTTCAAACATCGTAAGAGAATGCCACGAGGCCCAGAGCCTTCCCCGAAATATGAAAAGGATACCAGGCGCGGAACGCACTCGTCCGGTAGCCATTCTTAGAAACGGGACTTACTCGCAAAAACCCAGCTATCCCATTTAACCTAATATTTGCACTTGTTCATGTCGTAATACATGCCAAGGGGCATGGGAGTACATGATACATCAAACAGCTTGTCAGTTCAAGCCACCTCGAAGCCAAATCCTTAACTGAATTGAATTCCTCTGTAGCGATAGTAATGGGAATTCTTAATACTGGCACAATTTTAATTATCTCGAGCTTCAAATGGAAACTAGCTGATTTGCTCTGGTCTGTGTAGTGTTTAGCAATGTAGCAGTCGAATCTCTAATGAATTAAAGGGGTTTCGATCCAAATGATCTCTAGAAAAAGGGGAAAGAAAAATTGCTCCCCTTATCCTTCCTCCTATTGTTGATAGTGTGATTTTGAGCCGGGAGAGAGGAATTGTACTAGATTCCTAACGATCCGATGCCTCTATTTAAAACCTGAAATTCCCCAAATATCCGTCTGCTACTCGAGTTACCTTATCTTTCGTTCGACCACTTCGGATAATTTCGTTGTTACTTCAAAGTTGATTTTACACTGGGTTCCTTAACTCATCAATTCTCAAGCAATAATTGTGAAGCGGGTCAAAGTTTTGTATATTGGTATAGACTGTCTTACTAGAAATCCGCTATTTATAATATGTCTTCGCCGTACCCATTTTCATCACCTTCGCACTTTGTGAATGGCTCTCCCACTGCCGGAGGGCGTCCCGGTGGAAATGGACAAGATCACACCGTTGCTGGACTGAACTCCTCGGTCCCTAGTCCATATTTCTCACCATATCCATCAAATTATCAGTCATCGCCTAGCAATCCGTTTGGCGGTGTGAACTCCCCAAATAATTTCGCTCCCACGATGTCAATGAGTCTCCCGCTCCAGGATTCCTTCTACGGCAGCGCCACTCCAACACAGTCGCCGCAGATCTACTCCCCACATGCTTCAATCATGGATTCTCCGCGTATGGCTTACCCCACAAGCCCATGGTCCCCGACCACCTCATGGGCCAGTACCATGCTACCTACCGGAATGAACAACTCGTGGCTGGGTCTTGCGGGGATGGGCTTCCCGAGCCATCCCCGTCCTAAGCTTACCACCACGCTTTGGGAAGATGAAAACACCGTTTGCTATCAAGTTGACGCCAAGGGGATCTGTGTTGCACGTCGACAAGGTAATTAGTTGTGACATGCCCTAGATATGCATAATATATTGATCATAGGGATCTTTCTATTTCAGACAATGACATGGTTAACGGCACCAAGCTCTTGAATGTCACTGGGATGTCACGAGGGAAACGTGATGGTATCCTCAAGAACGAAAAAGGAAGAGTTGTTGTCAAGGTCGGAGCCATGCATTTGAAAGGAGTGTGGTAATGGCGAAGGACTAAATTTTTTCCACAAGACTACTTCTAAACAACTGCATGTGTTACAGGATTACTTTCCAAAGAGCCAAGGCCCTGGCTGCTCAGTTCAAAATTGCTGATCTACTTTATCCATTGTTCGTGGATGACCCATCTCCATTCCTCTACAATCCACACTGCCCTCCAAATGTAGCCTCCCAACAGATGTCTGCTCCTAGTGGAGCCCATTCTTTCATGAACTCACTTGGCCATTCGGGTGGGGTTACTTCAAAATCTCAGATGCCATACGGAGCATCAGTTCCCCAGTTAATGAATGGGCAAGGGCTTTATTCCTCATCAGGCATATCCCATCCTCCAGTAGGGTCCAGTCCTAGCATTCAGGGCAATATGCTCTCCTCCTCCCACTCTGAGGCCCATGAAGATAATGAGACAGCCAATTCCACCCATGACTCCCCTGCAGTCAACTCCAGCTACTCCAAGTTTCCTACAAATCATTTCGTACCACCTGCAGAACCCAACAACAAAGGCCTTGATATGTCAGGGAGACACCAGTTGAACATGAAGAGAAACTATAATGAGTCTGAGGATAATTTTGGTGCCTATAATTATTCCAACCCCGGATCGATCACCAGTCCTCTGGCAAAGCCGATGGCAGCTCCTCTGGGAAGAACGTTTGCCAGCTTCCCCTCACCACTCACGCTATCTCCAAGCTCACTGCCTTCACCGTCAATTGCCCAGCCGAACCCGAACTTCCACTGTGATATATCGCCGTCGATGAACAAACGGATCAAGCTACCGGATGCCGAGCACTTCATTGCACAGGAATCAAATGGAAATAATGAGCAACAGAACTATCTAGATTCCTCGACACAAGAGCATCGGGAGCAGAACTATGATCGTCAATTGAATCATAGTACAGCCTTGCAACAAGAGTCACTGGGATTACTCTTTGAAACATTGAGTCCACCGGAAAGTGAGAATGAGAATATCTACGAGTCTACAGATGCCCATTACGACACAGGCCGCTACGAAAGCGAAGCTGTCAACAATGAACAGCGCTTCGCCTACCCCCAAGCCCTGAAGCAGCCTCAATCCTAATCTGTGCATAATATTTGTAGAAATCCTCCCAACCTCGCCCCAGTATATCTGGAACCATATTCAAACGAGCAGCAGGATCAATAGAGTTTTCTGTATGCGTGTACTGGAGTGCAAACTATACCCTTGAGAGAGGCAGGCTATCTCTTCAGTCAACTCCTCTGTATTCTCCACATTAGACTCCCACTATTTCGTCACCAAGAATCCACCCACTCCCCTCATGTATAACCTAGAGTCACCCAACTTCCCGCTTTCTAGTACTACGTTCCCCATAATTTTCTTTTTACAATTATTCCAAATGGTTATCTTTTGTTCCGAACACCCGAATCATGTATTGAATGTATGTACCTATCTGTGTAGATATAAATGTCAAAGAGCACCACCCATATGCGATGATATTGGAATATTGCTGGAGAAGTGAACCCCACATCAGTTTAGATGTGTCACAATGATGCCGAATCCGTCCAAAAAGGTTGCATAAATTTTGTCAAGTGTGAAAGATCTTCTCGTGCTGGTATCCTTTTTTGGATACAACAGTGGTAGTAGGATAGCAGCTGACGAAAGAAACTCCATCTTACAGCCGGATTTAGATGGGCCAATTGCGGTTGCTAGGGCCTATTCAATGCTTTCCATTGTGACTAATCCAATATCACCGGTGTTTATTGTACAATCCAGATTGATTCCCATATTATCGTGAATCAGATCTGCTGCACACAGTGTTTTGTTACTACCGAGGCAAATGCTGATTCACGGTGACTACAGAGTAAGCGACAAGCTATAAAAGGGATGCCAACGGAGTCTTAAACCTTCATCCATTCAACTTGGCAAGTCCGCCTCATTTCATCGTCAGCCATTAAAGAGTAAATCCATCTCAATGCTCTGCTCACCCGACAACTCCGCTCTTCAAATCCACAACTTGCCTGGCAAGCCCAAGCCCGTGAACCACCTAATCACCCTCGCCGAGCTTACAAAAGAGCAAATTTACCGCCTGCTGATCAATTCTGCTCAGCACAAGTACAACGTCAAGTGTGAGGGTAAGCCCTCGTCCAACCCGCTGGGCGGCAAGAGTGTAGCCATGATTTTCTCTAAGCGCTCTACCCGCACTCGTGTCGCTACTGAAACTGCCACTGCATATCTTGGTAATTTAATAGAATCACTGCCCATATGTATGCCTCTCGCTAACCAGATTCTGCTTCACAAGGTGGTCATGCCATGTTCCTTGGCTCTCAAGACATTCAGATGGGAGTGAACGAATCCTTGCTGGATACATCAGTCGTGGTTTCTAGCATGGTCGATGGCATCATGGCTAGAGTCGGCGCCCATCAAGAGATTTTGGTAGGTGGATGCGAACGGTCTTATATCTATATATATGGTTCTCAAATGACTTGCGATGTAGGAACTTGCCAAGTACTCCACTGTTCCTGTAGTCAATGCTTTGACTGATAAATACCATCCCACCCAAATCCTAGCCGATTTACTAACATTACATGAGGCTCGTGCAAATGACGAGAACTACCGTGCTCACCTCATCCATCCCGAAGAAACCCTTGCAGGACTTCGCGTAGCCTGGGTTGGTGATGCCAACAACATCCTTCACAGCTTGATGGTTACCCTGCCAAAGCTTGGACTTCACCTCTCCATTGCTACCCCCGCCAATTACCATCCTGATGAAGATGTCTTGGAGATCGCAAAGATGGAGGCAGCCAAGTCAAACACTGAGCTCACCTTTACTACCAATCCATTGGAAGCCATTCAAGGCGCAGATGTCATTGTCACCGACACGTGGGTTAGCATGGGCCAGGAGAGCGAGAAAGCTCAAAGATTGAAGGAGTTTGCTGGATATCAAATCACCATGGAGATGATCAACAAGGGAAAGCCCAATGAGAATTGGAATTTCCTCCATTGCTTGCCTCGTAAGCCCGAAGAGGTTGATGATGAGGTGTTCTATTCGAAGAACTCGCTTGTCTTCCAAGAGGCCGAAAACCGGAAATGGACCATTCTTGCCGTGTTCGAGGCCCTCTTCGTAAACGGCGAATTCCAAGCTTAAGCCATGCATTGCATTGATACCACCCACCACCTTAATGTAGCCACTGTATTTTCTCGCCCTTGCATTATGATTGTATGTAATAAAGTCAATAGATTCCGGAATACATATCCATCGCAGTAGTTTACATATCCTTGATGGACTTTTTTATTTGGACAGTACGCACAGGGAGCATTGACTTAGATTAGGGTCTCGTATGCGATAGGGTAAATGGTGGTAGGGGCATTATCCTTGGTGGAGACGTGACGAGCCTCACGAGGCTGGACAGGTTGACGTTTGAGATGAATGGTTTGACCAGCAGCCTTGGCATCCTTCTTCTTCTGAGCATTCTCCTTGACACGGCGCAGGAAATCATCGCGGCACTTGGAGTGCTTGATGTGCTCAATGCGAACGTTGACGCGCTTCTCCATGTAACGGTTACCAACACGTTTGTTGATGATGATACCGACAGAGGTCTTGGTTACGTTGTAAACGATACCGGTTCTGCCGTGGTAGTACTTGTGTGGCATGCCCTTCTGAATCGAAGCATTGGCCTTGATATCAACAATATCCCCGACCTTGTAGGTCTTCAAGTAAGTCGAAAGCTTGACGGGACCATGTTCACGGAATTTTTGGGAGAACAGGTGACGGGTACGGGCACGATAACCGAATGAGTGAGGCATATTTGCTTACTAAGAAACAATTTGATCCAACATAATATCAGTTAGTGCTTGGGTCACTAGAGTTGCCAAACAATACGCATGCGCCTTCATAATCCACATCCAACCCATATCCATTCCTTATGTACACTTTTGGCGACTTCGCATTGCTTAATGTACGTCTGTATAGACTTCATATACTTACAGGAATTCCCCAGAAGACTCGCGAAAGAGAAAGGGATGCCCACCCAGCTCGAGGCACGCTTTATTTCCCGGGATCAAGGGCAGAAAAAAAATCCCCACCACCAGCAGGGGTCGATCACGAAGAGATCTATGAAGCATGATTGGACTGAACTAGGGAGGGTTCTGATTTTTTCGTCGAAACGCCGGTTAAAAATGAGGTCTTCGCTGGAGAAACTACCTTTTCCCTTGGTCAGATTTAACAACGGCACAGCATGGCTCCCCCGAGAAACTGTATTCTTTAAAAACCGCGACTCGGTAATTTTCCGTACATAAAAAGTTGTTTGTTTTAAAGAAGAGAGACCTAGCATATTCTCTGGGCATGAACGAATAAATAGGTCGAGCTTAAAGTCAAAGGAAAGTTGCAGCTGTCACTTTACCGAATCTCTCTCTACTTTCTTTAGGCTCCAAAACCTACAAGGTCCCTAGACGTCCTTTCGAGAAAGAACGTATCGATCAAGAATTGAAGATCATCGGTGAGTACGGTCTTCGTAACAAGCGTGAGATTTGGAGAATCGGATACACCCTTTCCAACATTCGTCGTGCCGCTCGTGAGCTCCTCACCTTGGACCCCAAGGACACCCGTCGTCTTTTCGAAGGTAACGCCCTTATCCGTCGTCTCATCCGTATCGGTGTCTTGGACGAAAGCAAGGCCAAGCTTGATTATGTCTTGGGCCTCAAGGTTGAAGATTTCTTGGAGCGCAGACTCCAAACCCAAGTTTTCAAGCTTGGATTGGCCAAGTCCATTCACCACGCCCGTGTTCTCATCAAGCAAAGACACATCCGTGTTGGCAAGCAAGTCGTCGATATCCCCTCCTTCGTTGTTCGTTTGGAATCCCAGAAGCACATCGACTTCGCCTTGACTCTCCCTATGGTGGTGGCCGTCCTGGTCGTGTCAAGAGAAAGAGAATGGCCTCTGCCGGTGGTGATGCTGAGGAAGATGAGGAATAAATTGATCCTGACCTTCAGCTTTATGCCGTTTTTCCAATAAAACACTTGATCATCACTCAGTAGCACCAGTACTATGCCTAACCACAGTAATACCTCTCACGTATTCAGAGGGGTGCGCACATCCGTCGACACAAACATAATAAATAGACCGCAAGAGCGAACAATTAATTCTAAAGGTTTATTTGAGATCTTTTCTGAGGATGGTGGCAATTAGTTGTTTTACTCTCATGAAAAGAACGTGAAAACTCCGGCCGACCTCTATCAACTTTCGAGATTTACATAATAAACAGCTGGTTAAAGGCTGTTCGTACAAACAAAAGACAGGTACATGTGTATGGACTTAAATTGAAACCAAAGAATTCCTATAGAAGAGTCAAAGAATATAGAATGAACAGACATAGAAGGGTAGTGAACTGGGAGCGCTGAGTGATTTATAAGATGTTGTACCATATTAGCATCACAAGTGATTACTCAGACTTGGACTTCTTTGATTTCTTTTCCTTCTTTTCTTTTTTCTCCTTCTTCTCCTTCTTTTCCTTCTTCTTTTCCTTCTTCTCCTTCTTCTCATCCTCGGAGTCACTGCTTTCGGCCTTTCTCTTCTTGGTCTCCTCAACAGCGGTCTCCTCCTCAACTTGGACAGTCTTTTGAGCAACGGGGGTCACTGGGGCAGCGGGGGTGGTGGGCATAGCGGCAGCAGCGGCTTCGCTGTCGTTGTAGTCGACATAAGATCCCTTCCAAGAGCTGGGGGTTTGCTCGTTGACACGGCCATATTTGTCGAGCTTGCCATCCTTGATCAACTTCTTCTTCTCAAGGGCCTTGGGTCCCAATCCCCACTTACGAGGATAGGTGTCACGCTCCATGACAACTCTCTTGATCTTGGCGACAACACCGTGATCGCAGGTGGCCATAACGGCGGTGGTCATCATGGCGATACCGAGGGCAATGGCCTCACCCTTGGTGGTCATAAGAACAACCTCCTCCCCAACTTCGATGCCAGACTCGTAACGGAGCAAACCGGGAACCATAACCTTGGCACCGTAGCAGATGGCGTTGACGGCACTATCCTTGATAACAATGCGCTTGTATGAGACAAGAAGCATTTCAAGAGGACGGATGACACGGCGAAGATATGACTCATCCTTGGTGTTATCGTAGACCCATTGGGCATCCAAGACATCGTGCATGGTGACCATGCCCTCATTTTCGGAAAGGGCACCGGAACGGACACGACGAAGCTCTTGCATGTGACCACCGACACCAAGGAGTAAACCAAGATGGACACACAGAGTACGCATGTAGGTACCAGCTTCGCAGCTAGCCCAGAAGACACCCAAATGTCTGTCGTTGTCATATTCAAAGAGCTTGGACTCGTAGATGGTACGAATACGCAATTGACGCTTGACAGCGGATATAAGAGGAGGTCTCTGGAAAAGAGAACCGGTCAAGGTCTCGATGGCTTGGGCAACCTTCTTTTCATCATCGACAGCGTCGTGGAGACGAAGGACGCAGACGTACTCCTTACCAGCACCTTGCTGAGACTTAACCAAGCGAGTGGCTCTGTCAATGCACACGATCAAACAACCGGTAACCTTAGGGTCAAGAGTACCACTGTGACCGGTCTTGTCACAACGAAGGATTCTTCTGATCCAGGCAACAACTTCGTGGGAAGAGGGGTTGGCTGGCTTATCGAGGTTGATAACACCATATCTGCACATGAAAATGTTGGTGAAAGTGAAATGGGAAATAAACCCTGGAAGAATCTATTTACCTGATGTATTCGCGCAATTCACGCTTCAAAGGAGAGCAACCGTTAGGAATAGGGGTGTAGTGACCAGTTCTAACATTGAGTTTGTCGTAGTTCTAGAAGAGCGTGACGAACAAAAGATTAAACAAGTGCGGACCAATCAATTGACGATTCCCTCCTACCTTCAACAACAAGGGCCATTTTGAGGTATCGAGAGTGGGAACAGTGTTGGTGGGCTGGATGAGGAAGTCACCTTGCTGTTGCTTCTCGGCGACGGTCTGCTCGGTCTTTTTGGGAGACATGACTAACTAAAGATAGGTACCTAAGAAAATTGCGATGCTGTTCCCTTCGTTGAACAAAAAGAGGATACCACAATAAGGTAGACAAGCTATACAATCAGGTAGAGATAAAAAAAAATCCGAACGAGAAAAAAGAAAAAAAGACTACATTGATTATTGGTTAACTACAAATTTTTTCCAAAAAAAAATCCCCATTTCGAACTTCACTCTTGAGGATCTTGAATGCTGGCTCATCTTACGTCAGGAAAGCATCGGTGCCTCAGCAGCCAAGTTATGTTACTTATGCACGCATCTAATGTGAAGATAACTATTCCTAGTTTTATTACAGAATTTCAATAAACGTACAAATGATGTTGCAAAAAATCTCGGTCCACTCTACAGGCTACAGGCTCAACAACTGAAGAGTGCGACTAAAAACCGCCAATTTAGGCTCCACCGACGATGATGTTGTTGATGGGAATGTGAACTAATTTAACGAAATAACCGATGAAGCCCATCAGAAGGAAGCCAATGGCTACGGCTTGGGTAATCTTCAGAAATTCTAAGGTCATCTCCTGTTAGTCGAGCTACTTTTAACGACAAAAATATCAGGGCGATGTACGTACCTCTTTCATCGGGCTTTGTGCACTTGTTGAGTAACTGGATGCACTCCTTGGCGAATTGCTTGGGCTCCTCAAGTAAGGAATTTAACTGATCCATGGCTGTAGCAGAAAGAGGTGAACAAAGAACGTTAACTTCACCTTTCCTGTTCAAAACAATTATATATGCACTTGAGCTATTAGCAAGTGCTAGTTAACTGGGTTAGTGATTTCCTAGGCGAGCCAATAGTATTTGGACAACAGGCTTAAGATTAAGGCTATCATTGGATTAGGGAGGACGCGATATTTGATGTCTCCTGTGAAATTGGTGACCACCACCAGTTCGTTTTGCGCTAACCTAAGCAGATTTTCGATGTTAGCAATCCGTATAAACCATTGATACCCCCTGACAATAATGGCAGCATGCATGTTGTATATTCAGCCATCATCGCGCTAAACATTGATTCGACACCAGGTTTGAGGTATTGATGTCAAATGTGTACATTGACTGTTATTGGTGGCTTTTGATGGAGCCATTTCTGAATAGTGCTAAGCCATTTGCATTGCTTTAATCAAAATAAATTCAATGTGAATAGAAATTTTCTTTTGATTTTGGATTTTTTTTCTGGTTTTACAATGGAGGTTTTTTTTTTCTTTTTTTTTCTCGACGAAGGGATATCATTCATCTGCGCAAATTGGCTACACTTGCTCTGGACTCTGCAACGTCTATTCTGCCCGTTCTTGGTTCCTACTTCCCCACCCAAACCACCAATTCTTGTTGAAGTGGAGTCATGTCTCTCTATAATTTCAAAAAAATCCAGGTCGTGCCCAGTGCCGACGAGTTCTTGGACATTGTGCTGAGCAAGACTCAGCGTAAAACCGCCACTGTGGTTCACAAGAACTACAGTATCGGCAGAATTCGTACATTTTACATGAGAAAAGTTAAATTCACTCAAGACAGTTTCGAAGAGAAATTAAAGTTGATGCTTGAAGATTTCCCTCAACTCGACGTAGGCCCAGTTGTGTTGCTCCTTGTGTGAAGTGTAACTAACGTATGAACCCTTTCTCTTTTAGAACATTCATCCCTTCTATGCCGATCTCATGAACGTTCTTTACGATAAAGACCATTACAAGCTTGCTTTGGGTCAAATCAACACTGCTCGTCACTTGATTAGCGCCGTCGCTAAGGATTATGTCCGTCTTCTCAAGTTCGGTGATTCTCTCTACAGATGCAAGCAGTTGAAGAGAGCTGCTCTTGGTCGGTACGTAAGCTCTTCGTTTAATGCTGGACGTGAACAAGGATTAATCGGTTTCATTCAATTTAAACAGTATGGCCACCATTATGAAGCGTCAAAAGGATAGTTTGGCTTACTTGGAGCAAGTTCGTCAGCATTTGTCCCGTCTTCCTTCCATCGATCCCAACACTCGTACATTGGTTATCTGTGGTTATCCTAACGTTGGAAAGTCCAGTTTCTTGAACAAGGTTTCAAGAGCTGATGTAGATGTTCAGCCATATGCTTTCACTACCAAGTCCCTCTTCGTTGGTCACATGGATTACAAGTACCTTCGTTGGCAAGTGATCGATACTCCAGGTATTTTGGATCATCCCCTCGAAGAAATGAACACCATCGAAATGCAGTCCATTACCGCCCTTGCTCATCTTCGTGCTTGTATTATGTTCTTCATGGACTTGTCTGAGCAATGTGGATACAGTGTTGCCGATCAGTGCAAGCTCTATCACAACATCAAGCCATTGTTCGCCAACAAGCCCACCGTACTGGTTGTCAACAAGATTGATGTGTGCCGCCCCGAAGATCTGAAGGAGTCCGACCAAGCCTTGCTTCAGGAAATCGTCAACGATGGTAATGTCACCATGGTTCAAGTCAGTTGTTACACTGAGGAGGGTGTCATGGATACCAGAAACGCCGCTTGCGATAAGTTGTTGTCTTCTCGTGTTGAGATGAAGATGAAGGGACAGAAGATCAACGATGTCCTCAACAAACTTCACCTTACCAAGCCAGTTCAAAGAGACGACATTGAGAGACCTGTCATCATCCCTGAGGCCGCTCGCAGCAAGGTTAAATATGACATTAACGATCCCAACCGTAGAAAACTCGAAAGAGACATTGAGGCCGAGAACGGTGGTGCTGGTGTCTACAACGTCGATCTTAAGAAGATCTACGACCTGGCCAATGAGGAATGGAAATACGATACTATTCCTGAAATCTTGGATGGCAAGAACGTTGCTGACTTCATTGACGCCGATATCGCTGAGAAACTGGACGCTTTGGAGCGCGAGGAGGAGCGTTTAGAAGCTGAAGGCTTCTACAACTCCGACGAGGAGATGGAGAACTCCGAAGATGAAGCCATCAAGGAAGCTGCCGGCGCTATCAAGGAGAAGAGACAAATCATGACCTTGGTTAGTCGTCACAAGAAGATCAGAAACAGACCTGTTCTTCCTGCCAAGGCAGCAGCCAGGTCTTCCACTGTCAGCGACATGCACGACCATTTGAGTAGCATGGGTATCGATGCCTCTGAGGTCCGTGCCAGAAGCCAAAACAGAAAGAGAGCTAGATCCGAGTCTCGTGCTACTAGCATGGCCCGTGAAAACAGCCAAGGACCTACCACCCGCACTGCTAGCATGGTTCGTGACAGAAGCACCATGGGCTTGCGCAACGTCAAGCAGAAGGTGGACGCCGTCAAGATCCAGAAGAAGTCTCAGCGCACCAACAACTTGCTTGCCAAGCGTGGTGAAGCCGATCGTGATATTCAGACCAAATTACCCAAGCACTTGTTTGCTGGCAAAAGAAAGATGGGCAAGACTGACCGCAGATAAATCCGCATCCCCAGTCTTATCAACGTCTAATTCCATTCGAACACCGATTCTTCTCTGTATCACCGTCGCTACATACACTTCTATTACTTGTTTTCTTTCATTATCATATCGTTTATTTTAGAGTGCACATAGGTAATTTTTCGATTTCCCTCCTTATGCTAATACATCGTCGAAACAAACACGAATAAAACGCGTATATACCAATGGCTATGTGTTGCATCATCAGGGGGTTTATATATCGGCTTTGAGCCCATGAATTTTCCGCATATTATCGACAGCGAATAACCACCACGCCAATGGTGGGGATGGGAGGGCAGCGTTAATTAACCCACCAGGTTGTTCATTCATGCTTTTGAAGCGGTTGATGATCTTGCGCTACCCTAAACTGGTTTAATCAATTCCCTTTCTCATTAATTGCTGTACTTATTATTCATTCTGCCATTTACTCACAGTTCACCTTGTTTTTGCTCTTTCTTTTGCTATCTGCGGCAGCCTTATTATTACACAGTACTCTGTGTTCCTCTTCTTTTCTTTACAGCCGGCCGTTCCCCACATCTGGACAGTAGCCTATTAGACATCATCCACACCTTTATACATGGCCTCCCTTTTCAAAGCATTGCTTGATTGGTTACGAAGCCTCTTCTTCAAAGAAGAGATGGAGCTGACGTTGGTTGGTCTACAGAACTCTGGAAAAACCACTCTGGTCAACGTCATTGCTGTGAGTTGCTTTTGTATTCAGCGTTCTCGCCACAGGCATTCTTGAATTCGTACTCATCTGCGATGTCTTTTCTTTGTATATTCCCTTACCCTCATCGATTGAACATTCCTAGTCTGGTCAGTTCACTGAAGATATGATCCCAACGGTCGGCTTCAACATGCGCAAAGTTACCAAGGGCAACGTCACCATGAAGCTATGGGATATTGGGGGCCAGCCAAGATTCCGAAGCATGTGGGAGAGATATTGTCGCGGGGTGAACTCTATTGTGTAAGCATCAGTGTACTGTGAGAAATTTGGTTTGTTCAGTGTGTGATTTACATGCCTTGGTTTTACAGATTCGTAATCGATTCCGCAGACCATGAGAAGTTCGATGCGGCCAAGACAGAGCTAAGAAGTCTGCTGGAAAAGCCACAACTTGCCAACATCCCAGTGCTAGTGCTTGGCAACAAAAACGACCTTCCAGGTGCCCTGACTGTAGAAGAGCTTATTGAGACTATGTAGGTTTTTGCACCCGGGAGGAGTGGGAACGCTTACTGACGAACGTTTTCTATGATGTAGGAACTTGAAATCAATCACCAATCGTGAATTGTTTTGTTATTCAATCTCCGCCAAGCAACAAGTTAACATCGACCTCACATTGCAATGGCTTATCAAGCATGCAAGGTCAGGGAAATAAAGTGCTACGGGACCATCTTATTACACGACCAGTACAGGACTCGAATATATGTAAATCGATTTTTTGAGATGATGAAAGAAGCCCTTACTTTCATGACATCCTATCCGGCTAATCTTTCCTTCCTTGTCCATTGGTCCATATCCTTTCTTACCTTACACCAACCACCACCACTGCTGCTGCTGCTACCACTACTACTACTACTACCATTGCTCGCGTTCATGCAATCGGAGGATACAGTGCTCGTCCACACCCTTTATTGACTGAATTTATATATCTAGTATTAATTTGATTAAAACCATTTTTGTTCGAATGAACATCCAGTATGCAGGTCACTGCTGTATTCCATAGAATTAAAGACATTGTTTATTCATCTGGGTGGCGCAAACCTTTTTATTTACAGAGTTACATATATGTATATTTTGTGCCTAAGCATTCTCGATTCGTTGCATGAGACGTCGGTATTGCTCGCTCTCAATTCTTCGGCGTCTCCAGACCAGCAAGATTCCGGAGCAAACACTCAGGAAGATTACGAAACCCTGTATATGATGGTGGAGAGGCCGTTAGTTCTGGTTCATGTTGGCTGACCAAGTCGTTTGTCGCTTACCATAAACTTGAAAAATTGCAATTTTTCATGGTATTTGGTTCTGGAGCAGCTACGATAGTTGGGCAGCTCCACTACAGCCAGATGCTTGCCAGCTTCGATGGGCGTGCATTGGATTGGCTCCTTGTAGCCTGTGTCTTGGCAGTATGGATTTGTGGCCTGAATGAATATGTTTGACGTTCAGCTTGACTTTACGAAGCTTGTGAATAATTGCATTCACTTACCGACTCTTCATCGCTGCATCGTCGGCAGGAGCCCATTGAATAGCACTGGTACAAATCGTTGAGCTGGGCTTCATTCACACCAGCAGTGGTACCTTCTCGTAGCAATTTTTCGTCAGCATCTTGTTCCATTGGTCTGTCAGGAGAGTACTCTGCAGGCTTAAGGCTGGTGTTCTCTCCAGTATAATGAACATTTCGAAAGGCACCAACTAGCAAAAGACTATAGGTTGCAAAAGTTCAGCCATTGTATGGTTTGGCCGAAACATTACTAGAATAAGTATTACCATAGTGTGCCGGCAAGAAGCCACCAAAGGTATTTCCTCCGGCTGCTGAACTTTCGCTCTGAGGTTTTCATGCTGGTTTTGTAATTAATTATTATTAAGTTGGGTAGAAAAGTTTATCCGAGTTGTAAAGTTAGAGTGGTGGTTAGTGGTGATTAGGTTGGGATAAAGAAGGGTTCACAACGACTCGGATCGACCTAAGTGGTTTATTGGTCAGATAAATCCAATTCTGAATGCATTCAAACCTTGGCCCGATTCATTGCGGACGTCTCCGATCTCAAATGCTCCGGATCAATGGTGATGATACTGCATGGATGCGGATTTACTCTGAATGTTGTGCAAGCTATCTCAATTTATGATGACGTTTATGGTTATTCTACAACTAATTAATCAATTCAGCTTGGTTCAGTTTCTTATTTCTCTCCACTACGCTGAAGTATTCCAATGAACGACGTTAGTATACTACAAACAGCATTTCTCCTTTATACCCGAGTATTCACTGTTTTTTCTTGAAGGAATTCAGCCCCCGCTTCGCCTATGAAGATAGTGAGGATGAGTTTGAAAAAGAAGAGGAGCTGACTAAGTTCGATTTACCACTATTCAAATGGCTGAAATCTGATGGCTCTGCTGTACCGGAGGTGGACGTATTGTTAATAGGAAGTGGTGGGGGCGCCACTTATCTAAATCTAAACATACCAAAGAAGTTGATCGGTGGTTTTTTAATGCCTGAAATGAACTTGGTAGGGTCAACTTGTGCGAGCTTCCTGTTAGTGGATCTATGTTTGACGACGAATCTATACCAATAGAAATCGAACCCGTTCGACCAGTTCTCTGTCGAAAGTTCAAGCTGCGGCCTTTACGAAATCGGTACCACACCGAAAACCTACATGCTGCTCTGCTGCTGTTCAATTGACAGTGAAGCTTCCCTCCTGCTTGGTCGGGCTATACTCTCTACCCTCCGCCCTAAAAAGTTGAAAATTTAAACCGCCATCACAAAGCGACTGTCATTAACTGCTTATTAATTATAGAGTCATCATGTTGGATGCTTTGGATGTATCGGACTATATTCCTCCGAGAACCAACGATGCGGCAACAACCACATCCCCCATTCGTTATCTTCAAACTTCTGCAGCTCCTTGGGTAGGCTTCTTGATACGAACACTTCTTTGTTACATGTGTATATATTAACTAAGCAATCGTCGAACGTTATGCAGAATTGCGATTTCCAAATGTTGGAAATACCAAATATCGTCAAAAACCTTAGCGGAGCGATCTTAACAAACGTCAGTGCAATCGTTGCCTCCTTAGGACTATAACCACTAACTGCTCTTCTACAGTGTGAAATCAAGGGCATCCCTGCCGCACTCTACCTGACATTTGAGGATCGTAGATTCAAGCTAGAGAAGCCAACCAATTCGTACAAAGAGATCCTAAGCTACCTCGCCACTCAATCCATTGTGCCACAGCTACCACAGTGTAACAAAAGAAGCAACCCTTCGACACATAGAAACACCGCGAGTAACAGCACTCTCTATCTGTAAATGGTAATGGTGATCGGTTTTGCCTTGGAGTTAGCCATAGTAATGAATGGCAATTCTTACTGAATAATCTTAATAAACAAAACACTCCACAACGTCGAAACATTGAGATATCAAACTTCAGTATTCCGGATTCAGCCACTATTATTAATGAAATATCAGTTGATGGTTGGCCCTTACTTCAGACACATAGACTAGCCATTGGAAAGCCAGTGATTTGTAACATATGTGCTTGTCCAGTGATTTGTTGGTGCTCTATTGGTTGGAGGGGTTGGAACATTACCGTGTCATTGCAATACTTGTGTAAACATTCATTAAATATGCAAGCCTGGAAATGACGAGGCCAGCCCAAATCCCATAATATTCGGGGGTGTTTCCAAGGATTACGGAGTTATAACATCTATCGCAACTACCTCCCTAGCATATTTGAAATAATAAGACAACGTAACTAGCGAATTCCTGCTAGTTTCTTGAGAAAAATACGCAGAAAACAGAATAGTTAAGGTAGTACGTCTCTAGTTGATTGCTAAACAGCAATCTTTGGCTATCCTTCGAACTGTTACTGACCACTGGCTCCCTTTATCCCAACTACTGACGTAGCTTTGTGAAAAGTATATAATACCATGAACGGAGCACCCAACATTGAAACCTTGGAAACGCTTTGCGAACAGTTCTACAATCCTCGGTCTAACGAGGAGCGTAGTAATGCCGAGAAAATGCTGGCATACTATTTCCCCACTTTCTCGGAAACAACCAACGTTCCTGGTGCTGCCCATTCTTCGGCCACCCATGTCCAAAACCCCATTGAATGCGCCATGCAGTGCCACCTACTCCTTGAATCCTCCTCCTCCCCATACGCTCAAATGTTTGCCTCATACCGTCTCCGAACTCTTGTCACAGATCATTTTTCAATCTTCAACGACCAGCAAAAAATAGACGAGAGTAAGCGCATGGTCAACCAGCTATCGCCCACGTTACGGCTCATTGACTGAATCTCTTCTTAAGGAAATTTCGTACTCAACTACCTGGGACAACACCCGGATCTTATGCCTTTTGTGGTGTCCTCGCTGGGACAACTATTTTCGGTTATCACAAAACTCGGTTGGTTCGAATCTGAAGAATTCAAGAACCTCAACGAAGACATATCAAAGTTCCTTCAGGTTTCGTTGCATTCCCAGGTGATATGTGGGCCATATCGGTGACTAATACTCCGCATGTATCTAGGCCAGTGCTCAACATAGAATTATTGGGCTACAGCTTTTAGGGCTATTAATTACCGAAATCAACCAATTGACGGCATCACGAAGTGTTGCGAAACACCGAAAAATCGGTTGGTGCTGTAGATAGAAACATCACAACATCCCAGGCTTACCGTCCCCTTTCTCTTTAGCTGTCAACTTTCGCGATGGCGAGTTGCTGAAGATCTTCCAAACGGCCTGTGGAATCCTCAGGGATTTATTACGAGACGAGACGCAATTCAACAAAGGTTAGCATGCATTCGCACCCACCTTTTGCATCAGTATGCTTACATAATGTAGATACAAGCAGTCAGACAGGCAAGATGAAAGAGGCATGTCTAAACATCATCAAGAACGCACTGGCATTCGACTTTATTGGAACCTGCCCAGATGAATCGTCTGACGATAGCGGCAGTATCCAGGTTGGTTGCACCATTATGCATACAAATCGTCCATAGAGCAATCCACTAATGGGGCCTCTTAGATCCCGTCCACTTGGAGAAGTATGTTTGAAGATCCTACACTGGTGAAAACCCTCTTCGACTGCTACAAATATTTCCAGCCACCACACTCCAGCCTTGTCATGGAGATCTTGGTTCAAGTCGCATCGATTCGTCGCTCCTTATTTAACGAGGAGGAGCGAGCCAAGTTTGTTGTCTTACTGATGGATGGGATTCGTGACATCATCAACACATCACAAGGCATGGATGACCAAAGCAATTACCACGAATTCTGCCGCATGCTTGCCCGCTTTCGTTCCACCTACCATCTCAATGAGGTGAGCGAGGGCTATGACTATGCCAGCTGGATAGAGGCCGTTGCTGGGTTTACCGTTAAGGCTTTCCACTCGTGGCAGGTAAGTGGGCATCTGGCCTAAGATTCAATGTCTCATCTGACCGTGATTTCTCTAGTGGGCACCAAACAGCCTTCCGTATTTGCTTTCTTTCTGGTCCAAGATGGCTTCGTCCCTGAGCATTGTCAAGTCAAGCTTCCTGCCGAAATTGGAGGATACCACCGCACACGTACACAATGCTAATAGCAGTGCTTGAAGTCAAACTCAATACTTACCTTTGCGTCTCTCACAACAGTTAGCCGGAGAGTTTATCTCTTCGCGAATGGATTCCGTTGGCCCCATCATTGAATCGGATGGAATTATTGATGGTAAGACCTTTCCTCTGACCTGCATCGAACGTAAACACTGACCTAGAGTTCTCGTATTGTAGATCCACTTGATAATGAGGAGATTCTAATCGATAGTCTGGAGATGCTGACCAACGTAGCAAGATGCAAATACGAAAAGTCCTGTGAAGCGCTGATCCGGATCTTTGACTTCACAGCATCTTCGTACCAAGTAATTCATAGTTCGTATGCTATGGCTTTGTTTGAATTCCAGACTCAAGGGTGTGTGGTTTAGGGGGCTATCCAAAGTGCTGGAAATGGCGTTTATGATGAGAACTCTATCCTCGTGGCTGAATGTATGAATTGATGCATATTGATGTTTGATCATCAGCGCTAATTCAGCTTATTTTTCAGCCAAATTGGCCTGGCTCGTGTATCTTATTGGTTCATTTATTGGCGGACGCACGGTAATCCTACCTTCTCAGCTTTCCTTGTCCGACCTTACCAACTCCCTACTCTAGGCCTATCAAAGCACTGAAGAGCAAGATACGATCGATGGAAATTTGGCATCCAAGGTTCTTCAGCTGATGGAAATCAATCAAGTCTGGCTCAATCAGGTGAGAACCAGCTCAGCTCAGTTCAGCTCGCACTGATTCGTAAGGTTGCTAAATACCCTCCACAGAAAGGTGAAAGCGCCGGCAACGCCAAACTGGAGCTGGCCTATTTGCATTTCTTCTATCAATTTAGAAAGAGCTATATCGGGGAGCAATCATATCGTACCCCAAAGGTCAGTGTCGTAGATGCCATGAGTAGAAGCCCGCTTCCCACTTACATCTACGCTCTAGGTTTACGTCAAGTTGGCCGAAAACTTCGGTTTGAACGATCAGACCATGGTATGTCTAGATCCGCCTAGCCCTGCCAATCACGCGAACTAACCGGATATTTGCTTAGGTTTTGGATGTCATTGTCAGGAAATTGTAGGAGCAACTCTAATGACTGGTAGCTACAAGAATGCTAACGTTTCGTGGTCGTTGTAGGGGAACCAATCTGAAGTATTGGGGAAACAACAGTCGTATCATTTCGAAAACCTTAAATTTGTTCAATGAGCTGGCCAGCGGGTATTTAGTTTGAGCTTGGCATTTCCCAGAAGAGTGGCCCCTTACACTAAACTTGACCCATCATAGCTATAGCAGCGTCAGATTGCTTCAGAACCTCGACACCGCCAAGTTCATTTTAAGAAATCATACCTCCGAGCATTTCCCCTTCCTTCTTGTGCCGGAGAACTTCAGTTTGCGTTTGATCTATTACATGGCACTCTCGAAACTCTTCTTCTCCGATGATGTCAGTGAAGAAGAATTCATGGAATTCATCAAACCATTTGAGAACATTCTTGAGGAATTGAAAACCGTGGTGAACATCGGGGCCTACAAACAGGACCATGTCAAGGCCGCACTAAACGGACTTTTGCGCGATCTACGTGGATTCATCACCCCAATCCAAAGCCGTCGGAATTATTTACTTTTCTTCGATTGGTTTTTCCCCAACTACATGCCAGTCCTGCTTCAGGCGTTGGAGGCTTGGAAGGAGGACCGCCTCGCCATTACAATCTTGAAGTTCATGGCTGAATTGGGCCACAACAAATCCCAACGACTGAACTTCGATATTTCCTCGGCCAACGGGATCTTGCTCTTCCGGGAAACCAGGTAGGAGCTCCACGACGCCTATATGCTGCTGACAAAGTCTGACCATTTTTCTTTCAACACTCAGCAAAATGCTTTGCACTTTCGGTGCTGGGGTAATCAATCGCAACCCATCGGAGTCAAACAAGTACACCGAAAAGTAAGTACCTATTACGACATTTCCCGTACCATCCGACTTCTTCTCACCCCAGCTGCTTCAAGATATAAGGGTATCTCCGTATGTTTCGATATGCTTAGTCGCTCCCTGACTGGCAGATATGTCAGCTTTGGAGTGTTTGCTCTCTATGGGGACAAGGCTCTTGAGCTAGCATTGAATACAGTCTTTGAGATGATGTTGAGCATACCCGTCGAGGACTTGATGGTATGTAATTCCACCAGTAGCGCAATAACCTCGTGCTCACCTTCACTGTAATACTAGGTTTATCCTAAGCTATGCAAGGCTTACTTCACGATGATAGACGTCTTCTCCAATGAACATATGACAGCCTTACCCGACATGGACTCCAGGGTGTTCTGGTACATCATCCGCTCGCTTGGGGAGGGTTTGAAATCGAGCGAATCCTCAATTTCATCGTTCGCTTGCTCTGCGGTGGATCACCTGTGCACGTTTGTGATCAAGCTCTCAAACAAGAAAAACCAGTCACACTGGCTGTTGCAGTATTTCAATCAATTCTCCGACATATTGCCGTTCCTGTTCACCACCGTATTCAACTTGGTGCTCTTCGACGAGAAGCCCAACCAATGGTCCCTATCCAGACCATTGTTGGGCTTGATTCTTCTCAATCGGGAATATATGATGGAGTACACTGGCAACTTGGTTCATTGTCAGCTAGTGGAACGAAGGGAACTGCTGGCGAAAGCATTGCAGTCCTTAATGGAGGAAGTGGACAATACCTTGTCATCCAAAAACCGAGACAGGTTCACTCAGAATTTAGGAACATTTAGACGGGAAATTACTGCTGCCAATCTCATACTGGTATCCCCCAGTGAGCAAGGGTTCTCTGCCCCAATGTTGGAATAAGGGCGTTTCTCCGACTCCACCCTCATTCCCTCTCTCAGTTTAGCAAAAATCACACATAGTGTTGGCTGAACTTGATCCACAGCCGCATGTGACAAGTACTTTACCATGTTCTGAGGAACATTTTGAAAGTGTTCCGTGTTATTTTTACCTGACCCTCACTATTGACGAACCTTTAACTTATCCCATCCCTCCCCAGCCTCGCTTTCAATGAATGCTCCAATACAATGCTAAACATCCTATTTAAGCAACTTCTCCAATCATATGCCATATCCTATTAATATATTCATGATACAGGCTGGCCTGGGCATTGGATGAACAATCAACAAAATGTACAATTTAAGAAAGTTCTGTTTATCCATCGGCTCTAGATGCTCAAAGTATGGTATCGTTGTTGTTGGTGTTGGTGTTGTTTACATAGACAAGCAGATATGCATCACTTTCCGGAATGCAGATAATCGGCAACCCCAGGTGAAACTCACTCCACTTCCCTTGCCGACGATGACTCTTTATGTGTGCTTCGTCAAATCAGTGCTATTTATCGACCCAGATATAGGGTTGTTAGGTTACACCTACAACCAACCCACAAAAATGGCCGAGGTTGAGACCATTGGCTCCATCTAGCCAATGTTGTAAAACTATGTTTCATTCTTCAAACACCCTTAAGCTTGTACCTATCCAATTACCGGCATCATTGAAAATCCCCCTTACAAATACGTAGATCGTGTCACCTACCAATTCTGAGATCTCCTTGGGTGAGTTGCGCGAGCCATGTTGCGAAACATGGTTTAGGCACTGAAAACCCCCTCACCAATTGGATCGACATATCAGGATCCCCTACGGTGCTACCACGTCCCACTCTTGAATTTTTGCTCTACTCTGTCACAAGCTTGTCGGATATGGGGCCTGATTGGGAGGTTGCACAAACAAGAACCTCCACTGTATGGCAAGCCGGCTTCCCTTCCAATCCATAAAAACCCCCCGCGAAAAGTAGTAAACGGGATGCCCAAGTACTGTAAAGCAACCTGGCGAGGCCTAGCTCTTGCTTCTACTCTGGCTTGACTTGCAACAACCTTCCGTTTCGCCATTTTTTTGTGACTAGCCATATTTAGACTTATCGGAACAAAGCATTTTACAATACTCTGCTTATTCATATGTTAGTGTGATCGAGTGACATCATTTACCCAATCCGAATCTCTTTTCGGGATCAAATGTTTCCGATTTGGATAAAGGATCGGACACAACATCGGCTTCTATCCTTCAGTGGTTAATCATAAAGCCCATTCATTCAAGTTTAAGCGGCATCAAAGGTGTTTATTCCATAGATGGTCTCACATCTATCGTCCATCCCGATAATTTAGCGAAACCTCATTTGTCGGAGCTTAATTATTATGGAAACCGATCAACAGTCCATGGACCCACTATGGACTGGCAGTCTCCTCGGTAAATAAGAATGACGAACCACCAAATCCAATCCACACCAGAGGTGTAAAAATTTTCAATCATGGCGCGAATGCCATTCCATCCATAATCATCATGATTCCCTCAGCGACGTGACCATCAAAGAGTTTTCACGGAGATTCGTGATTAATATCAAGAGATATATCCGAATTTAGCTAATGTACAGGGTGTACATGTATTATCGTCACCTGTGGACATTTCGCACCTCGGGATGAATGCCTGTTGACGAATATCATTGAATATCCCTTGATCGAGGCTGATCTCAATTGGTATGAACATACTGCTCTACGTATGCGATATGCTCGACAGTATGGCAGTGCAGAAAATGGTTGAACGAGGTTGCATTCATTGTATAGGTGAGGAGACTCTGACCACATTGTGGTGAGTATTTCTTAGACATGATGTACCCCGCCCATATTGTGCCTTCTCATGACTAACACAGAAGGTTTACTCGGTTCCAAGATTTTCATATAGGTGTGTGTGCAAAGATTCGGAGTAGACCTCATCAGGACTCAAAGTTATACCACAACAAAGCATGTGGTCCAGATTTTAGCGAGGCCATTTGTAAGCGCTTAGCATACTTACTTGAGGACCGCTTGCCCTTGTTATGAAATATGAATTAAGCAACTTGCTTGTCAATGGAAGAAGAGTTCCTCGTCATGGGCTGATGCTTCCAACTAACACTCAACGAAAACCTTGAAGAAGGTAATTCGTAAGATGAGGACTAGCTGCGGGGCTTTCTATGAACACATTCGGTACTACAGAATGACTCTTGAGAGAAGATTCTCCACAGAATGGTGTTTGGCACTCATTTATTTTATTTAGTATTGTTTGGTTAATGATGCTAGCGCATATCTCAGCATTACTGGCGTGTTTGTCGTAGTGTTGATAGATGATGTTTCATTTGTATAAGCTACCCTACTATTAGAGGCAAACTAGCCTTTAGAATCTGAGGCCCACATGAAATGAGAACATTGGTTGGTTAAATATCATTGAAGGAGAATAGAAAAATCTTATTCGACGAGAAATCCGCTTTCCGTTAGAGAACTGCCTCAAGGAATGTCAAGTGCTGTGATTTAAGCGGCTTATATCACCAATCATGTGGCTCCTCCAAATCGATCATCTGTAGGTGTATATATTGAGGCTCATTCCACTTGAGTACCGAATTGAATCAAGTTTATTCTTTTCGTTGCCCCAGTACAGCTTCTTGTATAGTGCTCGATACTTCCCTTCGACATTGTCCAAGCTTCCCGTTTCATGTACAAACCTCTAAGAAGAACTTCCCCGTGAACACCACCACTACTCTGCCGTTTATTCAATACTTCCTTTGCCCCTTTATACACCTAATATATCATATTGTAACGCCTACTCATAATGGGAAATAACACTAGCTCAGAGAAAGGAGCCAATACGTATGCTGCCGGTATAGCCCTGAGAAATGCATCCACCCTAAAGAGAAGTTCCAGCTCTAGCAGCAGCAATCACTCCAGAAAGCTAGCCGCCAGAGCTGTCCAAGCACAATCTCTCCCACCAGCTGGTAAGCTCTTGTACGACAGGAAGTACAAAAACAAAAAGAGAAGGAAGAGGTCGCCTCGCCTTAGAGCCGTTGAGCAAGACAGAGCCAACAGAAAACGAAAGGTTATTGAGCTCGAGGTCACCGTCTCTGGACAACCCTCCAGAAGGCGAAGATTCTCAGTGTCTTATGGACTGGACAAGATTCACGAGCTCAAGAACCCACCCAGAATTCCTTCCAAGCTCAGAAGTTCCACCACAAGCACTGACCTGGTGTCACCACTAGATACTGAAGCGGCCATGATGCTTCTTGCGTTGAGCTCTTCTTGAACAAACGTAGTATCCTTTCCTCCAAGAAACCATTACAATAATTGTACATAATAGCCTAGACGGTCGTAGCACTCTTTTTTCCAACATTATGCTTCTCTTCTCCAGGATATCTCAATCAACGGGAGTCCACCACTTTGTATAGTTTGAACGACCCCAAGATACCGCCAAGCGACAGTTCTAGATTGGTCAATTTTTACAAACCCTTTTTTTCGTGAAGGCATCCCTTTGTATGGGTCGGTTGTTTCCCATCCTTCCCCGTCCTTCTTTACTGGAGCCCATTTAATATCCTTGAAATACGAATAAAAACCCACAAACATGCAAATATTCCTACTCCAGCAAGCACATTCACCCACGCATCCTCGGCCATGATTAGACCAACCGCATGCCCAGTGACTACGTATTGTAAGAGTAGCGAAACGAAGGTGTTTTCAAGGCATTTTTTTCACCCTCAAACGATGGTTTAAAGTTAGAACCATAGTATGGGCTCATATTTGGACGATGTTGATACGAATTACCAAATCTGGAGCAACCGTGAAAAGGACCTCTTTTCTGGAATCCGATAAACACCCCATAAAAAAGCTGGACGGCGAAAAAGAAGTCAACAGCAAGCGAAGAAACCCTTGGAAGCTATGGTCACTGAGATATCCTGTGACGGGTGTGTTCTAGTTACCCAGTTACACCACCATAGTTGGCCATCTTGATGAAAAATCCTTAGATGGTTCATTATAATGTAATATCCCACTCATAGTAGTTCAACTCTCATCTAGCGAATACTGGTGGAAGCGGATGGGGGTGAAGATGGGCCAGGTTTGGGTTAGGGTTGAATGAACCAAATCGGTAGAAGCGGCGAAAAAGAGTACCTGTGTGAGTGTAGATGCCTAATAAGTCAATGATATCTTATTCCAAAGTAAAAAAGGAAAACCGCATTTTCGGAATTCGCTTTTGGGAATCTAGGCTATAGGTGGATGTAATTATGTGGGATATGTGGGATATGTGCGTAATCAATATTCGACTATACACTTGCTTATTCTGGTGTCGATGAGCATGATTGGTTTTAGGGTTAGGGATGCTGTATAAGAAGCTGTATAGAAAGTTCCGAGCCGTCTATGTTCTTATCACATACTGACTAATTTTTGCTCTGATCCCCATTCATGTTTCAATGCGCATTTATGCCAATCGGTACTCTCTTGGGTGTTTATTTAGAGCCCAAGTCATCGTACAACCTCACGTTTCAATTTGAAAGCCAATTATGGTCCATCAAGTGGGATCTTGACTCAGCAACTGTTGAAAATGATGATGAAGCCGGTTGGAAAGCCCTGGTGGTCTATGGAATGATGCCAAGTGTTCACCCCGCTGTTAACGTAATGCCATGATGCCTCAAAAGGATATAAATACAAGCCCAATGTTAGTGTTGGTCATTGAATCCGAATGATCCACTTGTCAACGCTGCCAGCTGTAGAGATTCCAGCTGTAGACATATTCACTTACATATTCGAGCTCGACCCGGATCCCTCTTCTGATGCTACGGTGATTGTATATGGGCCTACTGGAAAGGCGTACACTCTTAAGGAGATCAAGTCCAATTCTTTGGCTTTCGCCAGTGGGATCGCAAAAAATTATAACTTTCAACGTGGTGATGTCCTTTGCATCTTTGCTCCAAATGCCGCTGAATATTCTACTATTTGTTTTGGGACACTTGCTGCAGGCGGCGCAGTAACAACTGCTAATCCTTCGTACACACCTGATGAATTTGCCTATCAGCTGGAGCAAACAAGTCCGAAAATCATCGTCTCGCATTCTACACTCGTCCCAATCGTGGAAAAAGCTATGAAACTGTCAAAGTCCGAGAGTCACATAGTTACACTTGATTCCAAGACGGACAGGGCTATCCCTTCCATCTTTGATTTGATGATTGACCACGCAGGATTTGAGAGAGTCGTGGTTGAGCCCAGCAAGTTGAATACTACCGTTGCTTATATATGCTACTCTTCAGGCACCTCTGGAAACCCTAAAGGAGTGCTGCTCTCTCATAGCAATATTGTATCCAACATACAACAGCACAGGGACATCGCATTCGGGAAGGAAAAGGAAATCATCATCGGTGCATTGCCATTCTATCACCTTTATGGGCTCATCTGCATCTTGCACACCCCATTAAAGCGACGGGATGAAGTGATTGTAATGGCAAAGTTTGACTTCATTGAGTTTCTCGCACTGGTTCAACATCACAAAATCACCACCGGAATCATTGTGCCCCCGATTGCATTGGAATTGGTGAAGAATCCTCGAGTAAAAGAGTTTGATGTGTCATCTCTGCGGCGGTTCATTTCTGGTGCTGCTCCATTAGATGTCAAACTTAGCAAAGCCTTATCAGCCGCCATGAACAATGCAACAATAAAGCAAGGATATGGAATGACTGAAACTTCGCCCGTAAGTGTTATGAGTCCCAATCATAACCACGTGCACGGGTCAGCAGGGATGCTTGTTCCTAATCAAGAAGCAAAAATCGTTAGTCCGGATGGCAAGGAGCTCGGGCCCAACGAAGAAGGAGAACTGTGGATTCGTGGTCCTAATGTTATGCTTGGTTATCTTGGAAATCCCAAGGCCACCAGGGAAATCATCGACAATGAGGGATTCATTCATACTGGCGATGTTGGTAAAGTTGACGAGTATGGGAATTTCTATATAACCGACAGAATTAAAGAGTTGATCAAGTACAAGGGCTTTCAAGTAGCACCAGCCGAATTGGAAGCCATTCTAATTACACACCATCTAGTCCTCGATGCTGGTGTTATCCCAAGATTAGATGCTGACCATGCTACCGAAGTTCCCAAAGCATTTGTAGTTTTGGTCCCTGGAGTTGAAGCAACCGATTCATTGAAGAACGAACTGATTACATATGTAAACTCTAGGGTTTCCAATCATAAAAAGCTACGTGGTGGTATTGACTTTCTGCGGGAAATCCCTAAAAGTGCTGCTGGGAAAATTCAGCGCAGAATCATGAGAGAGTGGCAACGTTCTAATGATGCCAAGCGTAAAGCGAAATTATAAAAATCACTTCAACGTTGGAACACTATCCTATATTGTGAAACGGCAAGATGATACTTGAAGTTGCTGAATAAGAAACAAGTCTACATCATGATACTAGTCCAAGTATGATAGGAGTGGAGTAACGGATAGGAGTGGGAAGGTAAACGGAATCCTAGGAGTGGTCTTATAAGACTCTGGAAGTGCCGAAAACTGAAGTGTTGCTAAGTAGCATTGTACATGTAAAGTGGAACGTTCATACTTTTGAACAAGCCCTGGTACATCATGCCTGTGATGGAGTACTAAGAAATTCCGTGTGGCGCAGACTTCGAAATATCGAGCATTTTACTACTAATAGTAGAGTTGGTGAATTTTGTGATCATCAGAAAAAAGTGGATTTTAATTTGTTGAGTAATATTGAAATGTGAAATGATACAATTCTAAAGCAAGTCCACATTAGTCGCTAACAACCCTATCATGATACAAAGTAATTATGAAGAATACTAGATACTTTAGACCTGATATATCACATATATAACCAGATTAAAGCAGTATTCTCTAATTACTACATTTCTCGGCACCTGTCTCACCTTACTACCAAACCATCAGCCCAAAAGATCTCAAACATAGGATTTTTGTGCAAAGAAGCTACAAATGAAAGGTACACTTTCTCTGAATGTTCCAAATCACTTCCATGCTCCCTCTTCTGCGTACTTGGCTATTTTTGACCAGCTCATAGCATACGGCTAGTTTCACCCTCTTGCTGTTACAAAAGACAAACCAATCTCATTGATATTCAGTGTATGATGCTTTAATGCTGTGGATCATTCGTGAGTGGAACAGGAAGGGTGGATTGAGGCGATTGATGTGATGCGTGCTACGGTGAAAATAAAAGCGAATGCGGGTTTAGATCGGATCCCCTACCTGCAGGGGATTTACCAGCTGTCAATTCCCCTTACTTGGTAATGGCCGTTAGCCAGTTAAGGGACAACTTGCGGTTTGAAGATCATGCCTTCGCTGGTAGTCTGGAAGAAAATTCGATCCAACTTCCAGGGTAGTTGAGAACCGACACAAACCCTGCCTCCAGCAACTTCTGGTGGGCCAGGGCACTTCGACGCCCCGAACGACACGTGAGGACAATCTTGGAGTGGGGCTTCGGTTGTTCGAACTGGTAGGTTTGGAAGAAATCCTCAGCAGGTAGGTGGACGGTATTCTCTAGCTCATCCAAGGGTAGATTCACAGAGGTTGGGATACTCCCTTGCAGGAATTCCTCTTTCCCCCGAACATCGATCAGGGTGACGTCTCGTGCTTCTGGGGGGTAGGCGATGAGTCTTTGAACCTCGTCGTAGGATACTTCATTGCCCTCTGCGGGCCAGAGGAATTTTGGAGGGGCGGTCATCTAATGATATTGAGTGAAAGGCGAGGGAATGTTATTGAAATTTATAGAAGCAATGGTCTATACATCTCCCTAATCACGCAATTTCTTTCTCAAATTACTGAATCTCAGCCTTGAATAGGGCTGCTATGTGCCAATCTATATACCAATCTACTTAGCTCTTCCCCAGGTGAGGTGAATTCGTCCCTCTGTTAATCTAGATACTGATCTGGGTTGATCAACTTGAACTAGTTGTACCAATCTTGATTAACATGGTGCTGTAGTTGAACAACGAGTTGGATCAAGATAAAGTGTACTCTAATTCACGTTGCTGGTACTAGGTTGTGGTTTCCTTTCCCTAGAGGTTTATGAATCCCGCATAGGTCCACAGTTGTAAAGAGAGTTGCCAATTCTAGATTGTGATCATTCAGCTGTTATGTAGTGGCGAACGATCAATATTTGTCTTCTGCCATGTTTATGTACCTGGACTTCCCAAAGCATTATGCGATTCCCTGGAGATGATCAGATTTGCACTAAAGATGAATCGAAATATCCCATTATGTCCATGCATCATATCTTTACTCTGATAGTTGGATTATTTGGTAGATATGGTTAAATTGAATAGTAGATGAGGGCATAGATTGTGTGATTGGTGCAACAGGATGACGCAATAAATCTACGATCGACCATTCATCTTATAAAAGTAATGTCTGCTGGAGATGAAGGTACATACACACATTATACATCGCGTTTAACATGGCATCCCAACAAACCGTCAAGATCTGCTGCTGTGGCGAGAACTGCCAATGCGAACAATGCCAATGCCGGAAGGTTGAGGTGAAGGCCACCTGCGCTTGCAAAGACAACTGTACCTGTGAGAAATGCGAGTGCGCCAAGACCGTAGAGGTACCAAGTTGCGAGTGCAAGGGTGGCTGCAAGTGCGTCAAATGCCAAGGAAAGGAGCAAGCTGGATGTAACTGTGGCGAAAATGCAAATGTGACACAGTGTGCAAGTGCTGTTGCGGTGACAATTGCCAGTGCACCAAATGTCAACCATTAAATGTTTAGTACGTGAACATTCTGAGCAACCTCCAAACACTCCTCTAAACTTTGCCATTTCGATATAAACAATAAACATACTTGTTCGTGTGACTGGTGATCAGTCGAATGTGATATGAGCTAATAGCTTCGGTAGCGATCATCTCCAGTGGCTAAATTCACGCAAAGCAAGATCTTGTATCACCTAGGGAAATCAATTGTATTTCAGTTAGATTACGCTCGTTACCTCGCAACAAAGTACACCATGACAGATTCTTTATGTATGAGTGCTTGTTTAGGAGAAGCATGCAAAGCACCACCAAATATTCCTCAATCAGCATTCAGCTGCATTTGGGTTGCAGTTGATTCAATCATCAGCTCGTGATGAACTTGGAAAATGAACCTTATAAGTTTCTAATGCTAGTCTGTGCCTAATACTAGCTCTACCTCCAGGATTGGGGGGGGCTGCTTTCCAAATCGGCTTCTTTTTTGACTGCTGGATATCAACAAAATATTTCTACTTACAGGCAGATCACAATGTGGTGCTAGTAAGCAATCATTCACATGGAGTATTTGCTTGGCGTTGAAGAGTATGATTTATTGATGGTTATTAAATTATGTATATGAATATAAATTGGTTTGGGTTTAATAATTAATTGTGATTTTCTTGACCTGGGTTGGCTCAGAAACTGGCTTGGGTATATCGATGATCAAGACACCATTTTTGTAGTTTGCCTTGATACCTTCAACATCAATATGTCCTGGGAACTTGATCCTTCTTTCGAAGCTAGTGAATATGCGCTCTTTGGTCCAGTACTTGTTATCCTCGACAGGGATGACGCTTTGTGCACCCTCATTTTTGCCCTCCGAGCTGACTTCTTCGGTTTCGCCTTCAAGATCAACGTGTCATCGCTGTCAAACTCAATGTCGATCTTGCGTTTAGGAAATCCGGGTAGTTGAGCTTCCACAACGTATCCAGAGTGGTTTCGGTAAGGTCAATCGCGGGAGAGAAGGCGGTCTGAATTGCTCGGAAAAAGGAGCAAACGCAGCCCGATTGCGAGTGGCAGGGGCCAAAGACTCTTGCATCATCTCATGTATAACTTGGAGTTGTATACGATCCGAAAGGATTGCCTTCAAACATCGTCACTTAAGGATTTTCATAGCTGCGATTGTGACTTGATATTTCTCGTATATTCTCGAAAAGTCAACAATGTTACTAAACTTAAAATTGTATTGATTCCATTGTGAGATATACTGATCCTGAAACTCACCGCAATTAGATTTTCCAGAAACTTCAAGTTGGATTGGTAATGTATGTGACTTGTGGCATTCACGAGTGGCTCATTGGATAAATATTGCTATATGATATGAGAGCCTGATGGAAGTTATAAGGTGGTTTACATAAAAAAGTAAAAAGACTCAACAAAAGTCTCGACCAAAACGAACGTGCTTCCCGAGCTTCGTCAAGTTCTTGCAATGATAGGAGAGCCTTTAGCCATTGCAAACATGTGTCTCTCTTTCTGAGGCTTTGACTTTCGCCACTTCACCAGCCATCGACCACCCTGAAGCCAACACTGGGTATGGTTTTGAGGGCAATCTCCCCCGGAATTCCTATGGCTGGGATAGATATTGAGTTTGCAGACAATAAGTTAGTCCTCAAGAGTAGTATTGATTTGGCTTAAACAGGCCATGATGCTGAGAAGCAGGCAGATAAGAGTGACGAGCATGATGTCGTATTGAGTGAAAACAAAAAGTACTGGTCCCGGGAACGGACACCGGCCTATTCGAGAGAAGAGTCCGATTCCCCGGGCGGGTGGATGCAGACAATGCTAAGGCGAGTTACCAAAATGGGGGAGCTCACTATTCGTATCCCCAAACAAGAAAGCGAACAAACCCGACAAATTAGTGTTAATTAGATCAATACACTGAATGTTGAAACCTATTTCTATATACATGTATATATATGCCGGCTTTATCTCTCTATTAGAGAACTGATGTCATGAACCCTGAGTTATGCTTCCTAATCCAAACTTAGAGTAATTAAACTTTGCGTACATTGACTTATGTCCACCATATAGTTAGTTTTGCTTCAATTTTTATGAGATTCTGCTTGCTCATTATTGCGCGAAGTAAATAAGCAAACTCACACTGACGATAATAATGCTGTGTAATGTATTGCTGAATGCATTATTTACTATATTAGAAACAGTCTGCTCTATAACGTACAGTTTCCTATAGGGATAGGTCAATGCTTGCCGGCATCAAAAACAATAAATTCAAATCTTGGATGCAATATGCTACCACACCATGACTGACTCTTAGTCAAGTATAATGATGCAGTACATGCACGATAAATAATTGAAACGAATCTGTGCCATTTTTGGAAGTGGTAGACGATGTAGTTCAAATAATCGAGTTAGGGGGGAGACAGTCACCAACAGGTGAAATCTTTATTTCAGTTGAAACAAAGAAGCCAGTGCTACTGTTGTAGCTTTGATACAAGAGTGCGTAGCTGAGGGGAATTTGTAGGTAAGTTAATAAGAAGTGACGACAGTTCTTCAGTGCTAAAGACACTGTTCAGTGGGAAGGGGGGTAGCAAGAGGGGTAAGAATGATTTGTGAACAACATTAATGAGGGGAGTATGATAAGGATTGATATTCATCATAAAGGGAGTGTGCTGCTTCAGATATTGCTGCCAAAGGCCTGTCAAGTACTTCAGGTAGGCCAGCTTGGGTTTTTCTGGCTGCTGAATATATTGAGCAAACTTCTTGACTTCAGGATCTCCAAGTTTAGTTCTCCAGCAGGAGTCAGGTGTAGTGTGGTGTGTTCTCTTCCAGGCCTTAATCAGTGGGTTGTTGCAGTGGTGAAGTCTGAGATATAATCTGGTTCTAAGGTAGAGAAGCCTGATCTTATAGGGCATAAACCCAAAAGCACCAAGAATAGCATGTCTGTAGGGGCATTCAGGCAAATGAGGCACCAAGGAGGTAATGCACCATACTGCAAACTTGTCAAGCTTAGTGCAGTCTCTAGAAGTAAGAGAGAGGGTTAGGGGGGAGACAGTCACCAACAGGTGAAATCTTTATTTGAGTTGAAACAAAGAAGCCAGCACTACTGTTGTAGCTTTGATACAAGAGTGTGTAGCTGAGGGGAATTTGTAGGTAAGTTAATAAGAAGTGATGATAGTTCTTCAGTGCTCAAGACACTGTTCAGTGGGAAGGGGGGTAGCAAGAGAGGTAAGAATGACTTGTGAACAACATTAATGAGGGGAATGTGATAAGGATTGATATTCATCATAAAGGGAGTGTGCTGCTGCAGATATTGCTGCCAAAGGTCTGTCAAGTACTTCAGGTAGGCCAGCTTGGGTTTTTCTGACTGCAGAATAAATTCAGCAAACTTCTTGACTTCAGGATCTCCAAGTATAGCTCTCCAGCAGGAGCCAGGTGTTGTGTGGTGTGTTCTCTTCCAGGCCTTAATCAGTGGGTTGTTGCAGTTGTGAAGTCTGAGATATAATCTGGTTCTAAGGTAGAGAAGTCTGATCTTATAGGGCATAAACCCAAAAGCACCAAGAATAGCATGTCTGTAGGGGCATTCAGGCAAATGAGGCACCAAGGAGGTAATGCACCATACTGCAAACTTGTCAAGCTTAGTGCAGTCTCTAGAAGTAAGAGAGAGAAGTGGTAAGCCAAATTCCAGGACAGGGAAGACAAACTGCTTGAGTAGAAGAAGGCAGCTGGGAGCTGAAGTTGTAGGAGGAGTAACAGTCAGTAGCTTGTGGAGTGCCTGTCTTGCCAGGATAATTCTCTTCTTCAGGTGTGCTCCAGAGTCTAGTCCAGTAGGAAGGAAAGGAAAGCCAAGATATGTAGCAGAAACCTGAGCAGGTAGAGTGGAGTTCTCCAAGTTGATGGGAGAGCCCAAAGGTACTGTCTTTGCAATGGAAAGCTGGAGATTATTCTTCTGCAGATACTGGTGGATGGTCTGGGAGTCTTGTTGCACATTGGAGGAGGATATTCTGATGTCATCAGCAAAGAGAGTAACCAGGCAGTCAGCTGAGAGTCTTGGGAAATCATTCAGGAAGATGGCAAACAGTATAGGACTAAGCACAGAGCCTTGAGCCACTCCATTAGGAACTGAGAACACAGCTGATTGCTCACTTGGGTGCAGAATTCTTGCTTGTGGATCCAGAAACAGAGACCTGACAAGGAGGGTGAGAGAGGTACTGGAGAAGCATTGCAACTTGGACCAAAGCAGATTTCTGTCAACTGAATCAAAGGCCTTAGTAATATCAAACAGAACTGAGGGATACTTGCACTGGAGAGAGTGATCTTGGCTAAGTATGACTGCATATTCCAAGGAGAGGCCAGGAACAAAGCCAAACTGTGCAGGATGAAACTTGAGGGAGTCAGAGTAGAGCTCCTGAGCAAGCAGAAGCTCAAACACCTTTCTGCAGGTGGGCAGCAGAGATATTGGCCTGTAGGAGCTAGGATCCAGGTGCTTTCCTTTACCCTTGTACAGTGGCAGAACATTTGCAAAGGACCATTCCTCAGGAGTAGAAAGCTGGGCTGAGCATTACTGAAACAGTGGAAGCAGAAGTGCAGACATGGCCTTGGTACTAGTCTTCAGAAGTTCATAAGAGATTGTGTCCACACCTGGAGCAGTAGAGTTGGGAAGCCTCTTGAGCACATTATGGATTCTCCCTTGATCAAGTGCAAGTGGGATGGGCAGAGTCTTGAAGTTGGGTTGAAAGCCAGGAGTTGAGTACTGCTTTGTAGAGAAGAAGATGTTAGCCATGTTGTAAAAATTTGTAATTCCACCTAAATATTCACCTAACTTGGTCACTTAGATCATTACCTTCAAATCCTAGAGAATACTGACCAAATTCCTTGTCGGGATTTACTTAGAATATTTTCACCAAAATACCAGGTAGCCAGAACATGAAAATTCTCAAAGTTGTCCAAACAGCCCCAAACTTTGCACACATGTTCTTGGGACCTTCCTTAACCTATTCTACGTGTTTGTTATGCCAAGACTTGTTAAAAGTATAAATACTACTTTTACAATCAATAAATCATCAAGTGAAAACCACATAATCTACTTGTTCTCCAAATCACTTCCAATATCTCCAAGACTCTTACAACAGGTTATGAGCCCCAAGCTGTCACTCTCTGCAATGTCTACTACTGCTATTACTGGAATTTTTCCCTCTGCTGAAAAGTTGGATGGATCTAACTACCAAGTGTGGAAGGTGAAGATGAAGATGCTGCTGCAAGAAAGAGGCCTTTGGGTGTAGGTGTTATAGTAAGGGCTAGAAAAAGGTTAGAAGAGCAGGGGGTCTGGGGGACGCAGTCCCCTAGAGAATAAAAAAGCAGGGGGTTTGGGGGATGCAATCCCCCATACTGCTCTTATACTCTTTAAATTCCCGTTGGATTACTTTTCTCTCATTCTTGGTTCTGGTCCCTTAGGGTTAGAATTCCTCCTCCTAACCCTTATCACCCTAACCATAAATATTTTTACCCTACAATTGGCACATTGTCTGCTCATATGGTGGGCATGTCTGGGCCAATATTTGTCTCCCTATACTGTCCATACACTCTGTATAAGTCTTGATGACTATTTAATTAATAAATTGTTATTTTTAATATATATCTAATAATTAATGGGATTCATCCCAATCTGACCACAATCCCATATTTTGATAAGCTTTGGGCACCATAAATTGCGCGGCCCTAATATGATAAAAAAATTCATGGCCAATACAAATTTTCTGTAACCCGATTGCTTTTACCAAATATAAAGTGTATCCAAAAGTTCAATATATATTATGGCTACAATAGAAACTTTATTTGACACCATCGCAACTACTACTTATGTTCTATGCGCACATGTATCCCGCGGGAATTGTAAAACTTAGCCACGTGGTACAAAAGTGCTTTTATTTTTCATCATGATAGTTTTACATGAGTTCCTAACGCACTTTGAAAGTACGCAGTAGCCATACCCCAACAGGTTTTAAGGATGTCCACTAGCTACGTCTACTTGTGTCTAGCGGGAGCCATCAATCATCAGCTGCGCAATACTGAAATGCTTTTATTTTTCATCATGCTAGTTTTGTATGAATCCCTAACGCACTTTCATAGTGCACGGTAACCATACCCCAACAGGTTTTAAGGATACCCACTTGCTACGTTTACTTGTGTCTAGCGGGAGTCATCAATCATCAGCCGCGCGGTAATAAAGTGCTTTTATTTTTCATCATGATAGTTTTACATGAGTCCCTAACGCACTTTTATAGTGCGCGGTAACCATACCCCAACAGGTTTTAAGGATACCCACTTGCTACGTTTACTTGTGTCTAGCGGGAGTTATCAATCATCAGCCGCGCGGTAATAAAGTGCTTTTATTTTTCATCATGATAGTTTTACATGAGTCCTTAACGCACTTTCATAGTGCGTGGTAACCATACCCCAACAGGTTTTAAGGATACCCACTTGCTACGTTTACTTGTGTCTAGCAGGAGTTATCAATCATCAGCCGCGCGGTAATAAAGTGCTTTTATTTTTCATCATGATAGTTTTACATGAGTCCCTAACGCACTTTTATAGTGCGCGGTAACCATACCCCCAGAAAGTAGTGTGGATGCTTACTTTAAACGCTCACTTGTGTATTGTACGGACTATCAACAAACAGCCGCGTGGGAATGGAACATCATAGAAAAGCATTGCTTTGTTGTTAGCAAGTATTGATGCGCAAATAGTGGTACTATGTGAATTATTGAGTAACTATTTACTCTAGTTGGTTCCAAGATATTCCTAGACAATATGCTCAAAATCAATATTAGCATCAATAGCTTGCTCTTTGATCACTAAACCACCGCACCCAATATGTGGTGGCCTTGGTTTTGTCTAGCCGTTGAGGAATGAAACCAGAGTACAGTCACAAGAGAGGCAAAAGTGAAATGTGATGAAGTAAGTGTATATGAAAGTAATATAAATCTACAGGACAGAAGAGAACAACTAGTAGTTAAACAGCACTCACTGACACTCCACCGAGTAGAGCACCAACACGGACAATAAACAAGTCATGAGGGGAAAGCTTAAGGACCGCTACTTGGGGATCAAGACCAAAAGAGGAAGCTGCCTCTACCATAGCAGTCCTTGCGCTCCAAAGGAAGACCAAGAGTCTATTATAGACAAAGATTGCGGCAAGAAGAGCAGTACAATTACCAGTTCTGGTAGTGGTACCTTTGGAAGTCCCGAATACCTGGAGAATACTCGGAAAAAATTGGCAGATGACTCAGTTGTCCTGAGGAGAAAACGAACCAATGCAATTGAGCAGTTCCGAAACAAACTTCAGCTTAGTTCTTCTTTGCCTCACTATAAAGTACTCCAAGTGGCTTATTTTGATTATAAGCGTATGAAGGAGAATCAGGCAGAGACTGATAAATTAAGTGATAGTCAATTGCATCACTTCTTAGATCAGGTAGAGAAACAGTTGCACAGCCAAGAGACGGAACAAGAATTGACAATTACAGAAACCAAATAATTTTGCCAATGTAGTTTTGCATTTTAATAAAATAAAAGGGTGTTAATAAGAACAGAATAAAGTTAACTTATGTGTACATCAAATGATTCAAATACTGGCTAGATGGATGTTACTTAGGAGCAAGAAGCTCAGTAACCTCAAAGGAAAGATATGATGAATGGGCCACCGACATCATCCGAATGAGTATAAAAGTGGAGAAAGGAGACATAATCCTTCATAAAAAACAAGAAGCATGGAAGCAGGCAGTAGCCGGGTAGATGCCAGGAGTGAAGGTAGAGTACAAAGAGAGCGAGGAAGGGGACAAGGACGCGGAAGAGGAAGAGGGCAAGGAAGTGGCCAAATCCAAGAGGAGCGTGAAGGAGGTGTTGCAGCAAACGTGGATGATGCTGAGCAAGTTGCTGTAGTCACTACCAGGCGGCCAGTCAACCAAGTTTCCCAAGCATTGTCAGAGGTTTGACAAGAGCTTCCGGAATATAGGACAACATCGCACCATGAGATATTGCAACGTATGTGCCAGGAGATTAAACAGAGGAGGGGTGATATTGTAAAGCTAAATCGGGATATTGCTGGACTTCAAGCCCAGATTGATTTCAGTTTCCACCATTCTACTGAGGCATTAGTGGCACAAATGGTGGAAAAGTTTGCCCGCATCAGGGCAAGCGATGAGCAGGATGCATCTTCTGACCCAGGTGTACTTGCGAGCGACAGTATTGGAGGGGATACTACTTCCTCCCTCGAACCTACCACAAGCCAAGAGACAAGAGCAGAATCCTCCACAACAATGAGAATGGCCCCCACGCAGGTTGATATGGAAGTGTGCGAGGAAGACGTGGAGAAGCAGAGTGGGGATACTATAGGCCAACCAGAAACTGTAATGGAGGCGGAGAGACCAAGTCATATTGTCATCTTAAAAATACCACAGGTTGATTCATCGCTATCACTTCCCCCATCATCACTATCTGTGCCCCCATCACCACCGCCATCCTCTGGCTAACTTGAGTAAATAAAGAATTTCCACCATCCCAAATCAGTGAATTGACAAGTAATAAGTTGAACTGATAAGATTGACGATTTACAGACTAATATATGTAAAGTATGTAGTACTTAAGAGCTTTCAAGTTGTGGTGTATTATCAAGTATTCACCGTCACATAAATCATGCAGCAGTTGTTGTATCCCTATCCCAATGGCATTAGAAGCCAGCAGTTACAAGGAGCATCGGAAAAATTTTGGCGTTTACCTGGCGACGGTGGCAGGTGTAACAAAACGCAGCTATTGCTCGATGACCATTACCCCGTCTATGAGATACTTAGGGTTAGGGTTAGGGTTAGGGTTAGGGTTAGGGTTAGGGTTAGGGTTAGGGTTAGGGTTAGGGTTAGGGTTAGGGTTAGGGTTAGGGTTAGGGTTAGGGTTAGGGTTAGGGTTAGGGTTAGGGTTAGGGTTAGGGTTAGGGTTAGGGTTAGGGTTAGGGTTAGGGTTAGGGTTAGGGTTAGGGTTAGGGTTAGGGTTAGGGTTAGGGTTAGGGTTAGGGTTAGGG